>NW_019167893.1:11919748-11945332 GCF_002303985.1 Durio zibethinus
TTTGAGTTTACTTTCTAATGGATCAAACAAAATCAAAATCCAAATTTTATAAGTAAAGATTTTGAATTTTTACTAGACACTTTGCAGTTATCTAAAAATTGCACAAATGGTAGTTTTGAAAACTCACTATAATTCGTAAAAAATGAATTAGGTCATGAATTTAAATGGATAAAAAGCCCTTTAAGTCTAGTTTTTAAATCTTCAAACGATTTTTTATTTGGATTTGTATAACTCAAAATATGATCAAATTAGTAAGTAGAGTGCAGAAGAGGAAACAACTATCCAGCTTTGATAGGATCAATCCCCTTAAGGAATAGATCGATTGATTTTTCTTACAAAAGCATTTTTTGTGTTAAAAAGGCAAAAAGGAATCGATCACCCCTTTGAACCAATCAATCCCCTACATAAAAGGATCAATTAGGTCTTGTTTTTCAAGTGTAGACACCCAATTTGGACCAGGCCCGGATCAATTAGGCCTGGTCCAAATGGGTTGTTCTGCTTTTTTTTTTTTATTATTTTTGTATTTTATATTTTATTTTTATTTTATATTTTATATATATATTTCTTTTCTTTTAAGTATTTCTTATTTATTTATTTATTTATTATTACTATTTATTAATATATGTATATCTTTATTTTTTTTTCTTCTTTTCTTTCTTTTTCTTTCTTTTCTGTTAATATTTATATATATATATATTATTTATCTAGTTATATATTTATTTATTCATTTATATATTATAATTTATCTATTATTATGATTTTTTTATTTATCTTGTAATATTTTTTATTTATCTTATAATTTTTTTCTAATTATCTATTAATATTTTTTTTTATTTATTTATCTGATTTTCTTTTCTTTTTTTTTTTTTGGGCTGAGATTGAACTTGTTGAAGAATCCTACTGTGAATGAGGATTCAATCAGAATCCAGATTGGATTCAAAGATTGAATCCCCATCCAAAAAGGAATAGGGATTGATCAGAAACTCTTCTGATCAATCCCTATAAATAGGTACTGGAACAGAAGCAAAAAAGGAGAGAGAAAAAAAGAGTACTGGTTGAGAGAAAAGGTAGACACAGAGAAGATTTAAAGGCTAAGAAGGTTCTGGTGCGTTTAGAACAACTCTAGGAATCAACAGGAATTTTCAGAGAATTTTTGTGATTTTTTTTTCTGGGAATTTTTGAAAAATTCTAGATTCTGGTTGAATTTTTCGGTGAATGTTAAATTTTTCGACAACTATTCCGATCAAGTTTGAAGTTTTCGGTCAACTTTCCAGTTTTCAATAACATTTCTTGAAACCAATCAGTTTTTCGACGAACTTCCGACGAAAAACTCAGATTTCGGCAAAAATTTTCAGAATCCGATGAATATTCAACCGGAGTTCTTTGGGTATTCTAGAGAAAATGAAGAGAAGAGGAAGGAAGAGAGAGAAGGAGGAGGCTCGATCTGCTGAAATAACAAAGGAATCAGCCTTATATACCCTCCCAAAATGATACCGTTTTTGTGTTAAGTAAACTAAAAGATCTGTGCGTTTTGCCAAGATCCGACCTGACCCGAGCGTCGACTCGCGCGTGACCCGCCTTTTCGAACCATTAGCCGAGCCGAGCCGACACCTCGAGCCGCGTCTCCGAGTCATTTTTCGTCCTTGAGCCAAGCCGAGCCGAGCCGTTCCCAGGTTTTTTTTTATTTTTTTATTATTTATTATTTATTATTATTATATTATGATTGTTTAATATTTTTTTTATTTATTTTCATTATTTTATTTTATTTATTTATTTTATTTTCTCTAAATAAAATTAAAAAAAAACAAAAAAAAAATTTTGAGGAAAAGTTGAAAGTATCAATTTTTCTTAAGAATAAAATTTTTAAAAAAAGATTTTTTTGAGGAAAAGTTGAAAGTATCCATTTTCTTCGAAATTAAAAATTTCAAAAAAATATTTTTAGGGAAAAGTTGAAAGTATCAATTTTTCTCGAAATTAAAGTTTTCAAAAAAATATTTTTAAAGTTTCCAAAAATATTTTGGGGAAAAGTTGAAAGTATCAATTTTTCTCTCGAAATTAAAATTTTTAAAAAATATTTTAGGGAAAAGTTAAAAGTATCAATTTTCTCTGCACAAAAGCAGTCATTTTTTTCTTCTTCCTTTTTATTTTCTTTTTAAATAATCTGACGATAGAGCCTCTGCAAGTGAAACAGTAGTTTTCTTGCATACTCTTGAGGTGAGGGGATTTTTTCAATTTTTTGCTAAAAGTATTAGAGTCAATTGAGAATAATTTCCAACAACTAATTACTTGGTAAATTTTTAAGGCTTATTGGATAACATAAAATTAAGCTGATACTATCTTTCGATGGGCATTGTAAGGGTGCTATAACCTTCCTCACACGTAACCGAACTCTCGAACCCTGTTCTGATTAGTAGACTCGAACCTATTCTTGTAGGAACCCTTAAACTTAGGTGTTCCCTGAAAGGATAGATTCATTAGGTGGCCAATCGTACCTAGATAAAAAAGATTGGTGACGACTCCTTTAAGTCAATGTCTAGCGATAAATCTTCGGATCTAAACGTTATGATAGCTTGACAACTCCACTAGGGAATCTGAGAGTCAAGCCAGCAAATAAATTTGTGTTATCCAAAAGCCCAATAAAATTGAACCTTTTTGTATAGATTTTTTGTTCATTCATGTTTATTTACTTTATTAATTATGTCATTCATATGCATATGCATAACATGAGCTCTATACCCGAGCTCCATCCCTCTAGGAGGGAGTAAAGTACCTATTGCTTTCGTGAGGTCTAATGCTTTCGCAGTGGCTAGCGAAATACTGCCACTCAAATTGAACCTTTTTCGCTCGTAGCCTGTAATGGGTGAGGATTAGGGTGTTTTACTAGTCTGTGATGGACAAAGATGTAAGGAGCAATTTGAAAACCTTTAGATTTTAACCTTGAACTACATATAGTAAACCTTAGAAGTGCCTAAACCTAAGATAGAGCCCTTTCTACCCAATGATAGATATACCTTGAAATTAGGACACAAAAAAGGTGTTTATCTAATCATTTTGATTGTTTGACTTTATGCGTCATTTTCATTATCATATGTAACATTATGCATCAGCATCACTTTCATTTCATCCATGAAACTAACTATGTTGTTTGTCTGATTTTATGCATCTGCATTATTTTCATGATCATGTTTTAACACAATCATTTGCATCCATTTCATATTAGATTTCATTCAGGAAAATGTACATTTCATTCGTGCATCAAAGTATCATACATAAAGCATAGCATAACATTTTTAATCATAATTGTGTTACTAAAGGTTCAAGGATAGCTCCATCTAGCGAGAACCCTACCCATCGATACAACACAAGATCTAGAGCCAGACAAATGGAGCAAAAAAATTCTCACAGATTTGAAAAGATAGAAAAAGCACAGGAGAAAATTAAAAGTGAGTTGAACAAGATTCTGAATGCTCTCAATAAGCTGAATAAGGGAAAAAGAGTTGAAGACAATACAAGCCAACAAGTTCCTCCATTGCAAGAAGTGGCTAACCCTTTGTATCCTCCAGGTTTTGGCCCACCTCAAGCCCAGTATGCTCAAGAGGTTCCACCGCAACACTTCACATATCCAACATATCCTGAAATACCGTCAGCTTCCAACCCAGGGTATTATAATAGCTATGTAAATCCTGTCTTTACTGAAAAGGTAGTAGAACCAATTTCTGATCTAGATGATTTGAAAGAAAAGGAGAAAGAAAAAATAAGAGTGAAAACTTAGAAAAGCTCTAAGATTAGCATGCTAGAACAAAGGCTACGGGCTGTGAAAGGATTTGATTTCTATGGTTCAGTTGATGCTGCTGGGCTCTGCTTAGTCCCTGATGTGGTCATTTTTCATAAGTTCAAAGTACCAGAATTTAAAAAATATAATGGTACGAAGTACCCGAAAACCCACATCACCATGTATTATCAGAAAAATGGTAGCTCATTCTCATGATGAAAAACTCTTGATGCATGTCTTTCAGGATAGCCTTACAGGCTCAGCGGCCAAGTGGTATGTTCAGCTAGACAAAACCCACATTCGCTCTTGGAGCGATATGACTGATGACTTCATTAGTCAATATCGACATATTATCGATTTGGCCCCTGATCGTTTGTCTTTACAGAACCTAAAAAAAAAAGGCAAATGAGTTTTTTAAAAACTATGCCCAGAGGTGGAGGGATATTGCTTCTCAAATACAGCCTCCTCTGATTGAGAAAAAAACTACGGTGTTATTTGTCAGTACTTTGAAATCTCTCTATTATGAAAAGATGATAGGGAATGCAACAAAGAATTTTACCGACATGGTGATATCTGAAGAAATTATTGAAAGTGCCATAAAAAATGGCAAGTTGAAAGGAGGAGAAACCAAGAAGGCATCAGAAAAGAAAGAAACTGAAGCTCAAGCTGTGAGTTTTGATAGACAATAATTCAGGGGTTATCAACCCTATCCATCCTAAGGTTACTCTCCATACTATCCTGCTATGAATAATGCCCCATCCTACCCATACCAGCTAGTTCCACAACCACCTTATTCATCCACACACCGATCAATTTTTAGCCCTCAAGATCTTACATATAGCCTCAACATTCAAGCTTCTGCAAGAACCCAAATTCACCCTACTAACCCAGCAAGTGGTTCACGAGAACAATGGACTACTCGAGAAAAACTTGTATTTGATCCAATCCTCATAACTTATATAGAGTTATATCGAAAACTCTATAATAGCCACTTAATTACCCCTAGCCATGTGGAGCCACTTAAGCCACCCTATCCTAAGTGGTACGATCCTACAGCCTACTGCGACTACCACTATGGAATTACTGGTCATTCTACTGAAAATTGCACTGCTTTAAAGCTTAAGGTGCAACGGTTGATCAATGATGGAATGATAAGTTTTGATCAAGGAAAAGTAACAACACCTGATGTTAGTGCTCTGAGTGACAATCAAGAACATATTGGTCAGAAAGGGTCCGGAGAGTCACAATGAATTGAGGGGCAAGATGTCAATAGGGATTCTTCACCTGATCGCATAGGGGGACAATTTTAAAGAATGGAGATAAGGCTGGTTGAAGGTTTTTTTTATCATTTTAGGATTTCTTTTTGAGTAATGTTAGATTTCTTTTTGCCATATGACTTCACTTGTTATCATTTTAATAAAGGCAAGTTAATGCATTTCATTACATTTTCTCTTTCACTCGACCATTATTACATGTTTTGTTACCTTTCATAACTTTACATTCCCATTCTCAAATTTCAGATGATGAGTATTTAGACAATGATAATAATAATTTCAGGATTTAATTTTGAGAACTCATCCACATTAATATGTGGAGATCATTTGAGCAAAAAAGTAAGCTGTTACCAGAGGTGAAATGGATATGTCTTGAAGATGTGTAATCTTTTATACAGATTCATAAGCTTTGTTCAATAGATGATGTTCAAGAAAAGTATTCACAATTGAGATGAAAAATAGCCATCTTTCTTTTACCACTCGAAAAACCATTCATTGCTACCCCTTTAAACCTATTATGATTTCTTTTTCTAAAGAACCCCAACCAAGGATCACCTTCTACACTAGAGGGTAATTTTTGAAAAAAAAAGCACAAAAGGTCTCAAAGATGGAAAGAGAAAAAAAAGTAAAAGAAAAAAATGCCACACATGATTTGGGGTAAAGTAATGAGAATCCTTTGTGTGAGGAAAGAAAAAATGGTGAAATGAAGTAGGGGCAAAATGCCAAGTTGCATCAAATGATCCTTCGATCTTGAACCTTTTTAATATATGTTTTGAGCCTATTATATCCATTTCTTTTATGACCCCTCACCTTGACCTACATTACAAACTTGAAAAGCCCATTTAGATCAAGTTTGAATGCTTAACTTGAATGATTATATGTTGAGCGAAAGCACGCTCATGATGAAATAATGGAATCATGCTACATTGCTCTAAAGTTAGATGTGTGAAAGATATCAACAATGGATGAAAAATGAGAAAAAAAAGGAAGAAAGAATAAAAAATGAAAAAATGAAAAAAGAGATTCAAATTGAAAACTTGAAAGGGTGATTTTGGTATAAAAAGATCCAGGTCAAATGGCTCACATAGATGAAAGATCAGAGATATCTGAAGATCTCTCAAAGATGGGGCAAAGTTCGCCAAACTCAAAATGACTCCAACAATAAATGAAATGAGTTTTTAAAAAAGAATCCTAGATTAATGTTGAGAATTATCTGAATCTTCATCGTTTGGACATACCATTCATCCCTATGACATGTATCCAATTTATTTCCTTTCCCATTTGTTTTGTACCAAAATAGATTTTCATTGATTATCTTTACCATAATTCACCTTATGTTCTCTTATTGTTACACCTCTAGAATAAATTGAGAAAATACTTGATTGCATTGTATTTGTCAAGAATTGAAATGATAATGAATGAATGAATATGTGCTTAAAAGAGTCTTGCATTCATTGAAAAAGAAATCTAAGATGATGGTGGTAACAAAATGAAGAAACGGTAGAAATCTAAAAGAGATGATTTGAAAGGATATATGATGATGAAGAATATGATTGGACAATAAAATGAAGATGGGGCAAATCTAAAAAAGTGGTATAACCAAGTGATAAGTATAAGGATGAATTGGTCGATATGACTTGCAAGTTATGATTGAATGATGAAAATAACCAGTGGACAAAGTTTGTTTTGGAATGGTTAATGCTGAGACACCTATGAGTAATGACCTAGTGATGGTGGATGAAACTTGTTCTGATATTTGTTAGTGCTGAGAAGTCCATGAATGGTGGTCAAGTGATGATCGATTGATGAAACTTGTTCCAAAGTATTGAGAAACTGAACAAGGAAGACATGCGAAATAGTGAAGTTTTGAGAGCCATATCACCACAATTATTTAGAATTTTGTTACATAGACATTCGTATTACATGCATCATGGTAGAATCGTCGTTTGAATAGTACATGCATATAATTTGATGAATTAAACTTTGTATGGACATGCATGGCACTATGAGAATATAGGTCACCGCATTTGCATCATTAAGAAGGCATTTGCATCTTTGGTCATAACATTCATTCATGCAAATTGTTGAGTCACTTGAAAAGAAATTGTGAATATTTTGATGAGAATTTTTGAGAACTCAAATAAGAATCTTTAAGTTTCAAAATGAAAATCTTTGAGAAGTGAAACCCTAAAGTTCGTTGAATGTGAATCTTCGAACAAATGAAAAGTTTTGAACTTTTGGATGTGAATCTCCAAAATACAAAGCTTCATTTTTTAGATATGAATTTCTAATGTTTTAAATGAGAACTTTTGAACTTAGATGCGAAACTCTAAGTTTTATTACATGTGAGCCTTTGAACTCAAATGAGAAGCTTTGAATTTTTGGATGTGAATCTCCAAAATTCAAATGAAAAGCTTTAGATTTTTGGATTTGAATTCCAAGTTTGCCAAATGAGAATCTTTGAAAAAAAAGCCTTGAACTTTTGGATGTGAATCTCCAAAATTCAAATGAGGAACTTTAATGTGAGTCTTGCAAGTTGCAAATACAAATCTTGAGATCTTGCAAATTTGAATAAAACTGAAATTTTGAGAATCAAATTTCAGTAAATTCTTACGAAGTTGAAAGGTTCTTGTGAATTTGAACCTATGAATGTGAACTCAAATTGTGAATCTTTCAGTTCCTATTACAAAATTTCTTCAATCACGATCTGTAACTCTTTTGGACATGATTGTCAAGGAACCATTTACTTTTCAAAGTCGTGGTGCCTCTGTTTAGAGGAGCAATTTATTTTTCAAAGTCGTGGTACCTCTGTTTAGAGGAGTAATTTATTTCTCAAAGTCGTGGTTGCCTCTATTTAGAGGAGCAATTTACTTTTTAAAGTCATAGTGCCTCTGTTTAGAAGAGCAATTTACTTTTTAAAGTCGTGGTGCCTCTGATTAGAGGAGCATTTTATTTTTTCAAAGTCATTGAACCTCTGATTAGAGGAGCATTGTTTATTCATTTTCAAAGTTGTTGAGCCTCTGATTAGAGGAGCATTGTTTATTCATTTTCAAAGTCGTTGAGCCTATGCTTAGAGGAGCCTTGATCAAATCCTAAACACAAAAAAAAAAAAATAATGAAAAAAAAGGGTCAAGTTGAGTTTTGAATGGGTGTCTATGTTTTTGCGCAATTTCTGTTTCACAGAAAATATGCAAAGAGGGACAGCTGTAGACACCCAATTTAGTCCAGGCCCGGATCAATTGGGCTTGGTCCAAATGGGTTGTTCTGTTTAGTTTTTTTTTATTTTTGTATTTTATATTTTATTTTTATTTTATATTATATATATATTTCTTTTCTTTTAAGTATTTCTTATTTATTTATTTATTATTACTATTTATTAATATATGTATATCTTTATTATTATTTTTTTTCTTCTTTTCTTTCTTTTTCTTTATTTTCTGTTAATATTTTATATATATATATATTTTATTTATCTAGTTATATATTTATTTATTCATTTATATATTATAATTTATCTATTATTATGATTTTTTTATTTATCTTGTAATATTTTTTATTTATCTTATAATTTTTTTTCTAATTATCTATTAATTTTTTTTATTTATCTGATTTTTTTTCTTTTTTTTTGGGGTTGAGATTGAACTTGTTGAAAAATCCTACCGTGAATGGGGATTCAATCAGAATCCAGATTGGATTCAAAGATTGAATCTCCATCCAAAAAAGAATAGGGATTGATCAAAAACTCTTCTGATCAATCCCTATAAATAGGTACTAGAATAGAAGCAAAAAAAGAGAGAGAAAAAAAGAGTATTGGTTGAGAGAAAAGGTAGACACAAAGAAGATTTAAAGGCTAAGAAGGTTTTGGTACATTTAGAACAGCTCTAGGAATCAGCAAGAATTTTCGAAGAATTTTTGTGACCTTTTTTCTAGGAATTTATGGAAAATTTTAGATTTCGGTTGAATTTTTCGACGAAGGTTTAATTTTTCGATGACTATTCTGGCCAAGTTTGAAGTTTCCTACCAACTTCCTAGTTTCCGACAATATTTCCAGAAATCGATCAATTTTTCGACGAACTTCCGACGAAAAACTCAGATTTCGGTGAAAATTTCTAAAATTCGGTGAATATTCAACCGGAGTTCTTCAGGTATTCTAGAGAGAAGGGAGAGAAGAGGAAGGAAGAGAGAGAGGGAGGAGGCTCGGTCTACTAAAACAACAAAGAAATCAGCCTTATATACCCTCTCAAAACGACACCGTTTTTACGTTAAGTAACCCAGAAGATCCGCGTATTTTACCAAGATCCGACCCGACCCGAGCGTCGACCCGCTTTCGACCTGCGCGTGACCTGCCTCTCCGAGCCGTTAACCGAGCCGAGCCACGTCTCCGAGCCATTTTTCTTCCTTGAGCCAAGCCGAGCCGTAAGCCAAGCCGTTCTCAAGTTTTTTTTTTCGTTTCTTTTTATTATTTTTATTATTTACTATTATTATATTAGGATTATTTAATATTTTTTTTCTATTTTTTATTTATTTTCATTTTTATTTATTTTATTTATTTATTTTATTTTTTCTAAATAAAATTAAAAAAAACAAAAAAAAATATTTTTGAGGAAAAGTTAAAAGTATCAATTTTCCTTAAGAATAAAATTTTCAAAAAAAGGTTTTTTTGAGAAAAAGTTGAAAGTATCCATTTTTCTCGAAATTAAAAATTCCAAAAAAATATTTTTAGGGAAAAATTGAAAGTATTAATTTTCCTTAAGAATAAATTTTCAAAAAAAGTTTTTTTTTTTGAAGAAAAGTTGAAAGTATCAATTTTTCTCGAAATTAAAGTTTTCAAAAAAATATTTTTGGGGAAAAGTTGAAAATATCAATTTTTCCTGCACAAAAGCAGTTATTTTTTTCTTCTTCCTTTTTATTTTCTTTTTAAATAATCCGACGATAGAGCCTCTGCAAGTGAAACAATAGTTTTCTTGTATACTCTTGAGGTGAGGGGATTTTTTCAATTTTTTGCTAAAAGTATTAGAGTCAATTGAGAATAATTTTCAACAACTAATTACTTGGTAAATTTTTAAGGCTTATTGGATAACACAAAATTAAGCTGGTACTATCTTTCGATGGGCATTGTGAGGGTGCTATAACCTTCCTCACATATAACCGAACTCCCGAACCCTGTTCTGGTTAGTAGACAAAAACCTATTCCTATAGGGACCCTTAAACTTAGGTGTTCCCTGAAAGGATAGATTCATTAGGTGGCCAATCGCACCTAGATAAAAAAGATTGGTGGCGACTCCTTTAAGTCAATGTCTAGCAATAGATCCCAAGATCTAGACGTTATGACACCAAGCATGAAATGGGTAGTAAAACATGAACCAATCGATCCCCTCATGGAAGGGATCAATCGAGTATCCCTTGTAACAACTCCAACGGGTAGTTTTTCAAGCTTTCAATGGTTATTTTCTTCTCCCAAGCATCCCTAACGGCTAACTCTTCAATCTCTCTATATATTAGCCACTCCAACACACCAAAAATATTGATGATTCAAGAGAGCAAGATCAATAAAGCTATATATTCATTTTCTCAAGAGTTTTAGAGCTTTAAAGTCTATATTTTTGTATTTGTTGTATCCAAATCATTGTTGTTCATTCATCAAATTTCTTTGTACTTTATTAGGCAAACACTTAGCCTTTGAGAGATATTTTAAGTTTGCATTTTTATTAAGTGATATTGTAATCAATAGGTGAGGTATCTTCTTAAATTTGTGGGATTGAGAGGTTGCTAATTAGCATAGAAAGTAGAGAGTGTAAGGTTTTTATCTTAATCCTTAGAGAGAAAAAGATAGGGTTGTATTTTCAATTCAAAAATAGTGGATTGAAGCCTTAGTGTGAACAACCAAGTGAAAGGACGTAGGTGCCTTATGGAGAATGATAGAACTTCTATAAATCCTTATGTGTGATTTTTCTATCCTTATCTCTTTATTTTAATTATAGTTTATATTTGCTTCAAGTTCATCAATTTGTTGTCATTTGCATTATATTGTGATATTAATTTTAATTTTTCATTCAATTATTTCGAAATCATTGTTTGGGATTTGGAGAAATCCAATTCGCCCCCGCTTGGATCACCATATTATTTAAAAAGCTAACAATTAGTATCAGAGCTTTGGTCTCTTTTTGTAAGTTTAACCACCTTGAGTAAAGATTTTATAACTCAATTTAAGTTTCAAGATGGTGAGGAAGTCCTGGAAGCTCCCATATTCGATAAATATGAATTTTGTGAATGGAGAATAAAGATGAAGGTGTTCGTAATGGCCCATGATTTTAAAGTTTGGAATGTGATAGAGAAAAGGCTTGGAATTCCTTCAAATGAGGCAAATTATATAAGACAAGTGATAGATGATGCAAAGCCAAGTGCATTTTTTATGGAGCTCTTGACTTCCACAACTTCAACTTGGTTTTAAATTGCTACACTTCAAATAAAATATGGAGGAAGTTGGATGAGCTACATGAAAGATAAATTTTTAACCAAAATGCATCATGTCTTATGGCTCTTGAAGAGTTTAAGGTAACCTCTAACTTAATTGATTCAAATTCATATACTTTTGATGAATTACAAGATACTTTTGATGAGTTAGTTATGGAATTTGAATCAATGAGAATGAAACATAACAAAATGATTTCAAAGTTGAATGTAGAGAATAAGTTTTTGATGAATGCAAAATTTGGTTTAGAAAAAGAAAATAAAATGGTGAAAATAGATTTAGAAACCTCTCAAAGTAGAAATGAATTTTTAGAAAATGAAAATATTGATTTGAAAAAGAAATTTGATGAATTGATGAATGAAAAACAAAAGCTTTTAAAGAGCTTATTAAGTACTAAAATGATTAAATGTAATTTTTATCATTTTCATGGTCATACTACACATACTTGTCCTATAAAAAGAAAAGTTTCATTTAGAGTTAAGCAAGTATGGGTTCCAAAAGGAACAAGAGACTTGGTGACTAACTCTCAAGGACCCAATGCAATTTGGGTAACAAAAATCAAATGAGATTGTCTCTTGTAGGTAGGCCAAAGCAAGGAGTGACAATGTGAGATTGAAGATTGAATACTCTAGACACACAATGGAGATGGGCAACTTCTAAACTTTTATTTGAAGAAAAATTGAATTTGGTTACCTATTCTTGATGAAATTTATGAATGCTTGATTGATTATACAAAATTTGACTGAAATTGATTACAAGACATATGTTGCTTAATCTTGAGAAAATACGAGCTTGAATTGAGTATGCATTTTTTTTTAATGTATGATTTTGATATATTCCTCATGCTTGTTGATATTGTGTTTAATGCTTAAGATATATTTTATATATGCTTGATGTGATTAGGTTATGTGCTTAATTGTTTTTATGTTTATGCATAAACTTAGAGGGAGCACTCAAAGCTTAATAATTTTGAAATTTTATGTTTTGCTTTGAAAATAATTTTCACTAGAGTCAAGCTTTAAAATATGAAATATTGTTTTAGCAAGTTTTTAAATAGAAATGAATTTGAATATCTTGAATTCAATGATTTGAACTTGCTCAAACAAAGAAAACTTGATAACTTGCAATAGTTTTAATTTTTCACAAGCGTTACATGCAAGTTTTAAAAGATTGTTGAGCTTAAAATATCAAATCTTGTTTTTTGAACATTTATGGGCATAAAAACCTTTTGGACATTTTCAAAATGTGATAAAAAAATTTTCAAATGGTTTGAAGAGCTTAAATGTGTGTTTAAATATATTTGCCCATCTTAATAACCTTTTTCAAGGAAATATGAGATTAAAAGTTAATTTTTTTATTTTCTTGTTTCTAATGTCAAATGACCACTTGAACAACTTTATTTTGTCATTTGAAACTTGTTGGAAAGGTTCAAGATAGTTAAAAATGAGCTTGACTAGTTTTGAGATTTATTAAGGTATTTTTCAAGCAAAAATAAGTTTTAAAGTACAAATATCAAAATCCTAGACACATATTAAGCTTTGAATAATTTATCCTATGGTATTTTTTATAAATATATTTGTTTGAATGATTTTGGCATGGTGAAAATGACTTTGTGATTTTTATACATATTGATTTGTGATTGTTGAACATGCCTATATGACCATGATGTTTAAAATTGCTAAATTTGTTTATAATGCTTGGATCTTATGAATTCTTTAAACTTGATTGTGTTAGAAAGTGTAAGGTTTCTATTTTAATCCTTAGAGAGAAAAAGATAGGGTTACATTTTCAATTGAAAATAGTAGATTGAAGCTTGGTATGGACAACCAAAAGAGAAGACATAAGTGCCTTGTGGAGAAAGATCAAACTTCTATAAATCCTTGTGTTTGATTTTTTTATCCCTATCTTTTTATTTTGATTATAGTTTATATTTGCTTCAAGTTCATTAATTTGTTGTCATTTGCATTATATTGTGATATTAATTTTAATTTTCAATTCAATTATTTTAAAATCATTGTTTGAAAAATTTTTGAAGAAATTCAATATACCCCCTCTTAAATCACTATCCCACCTAAAAAGCTAAAAATACTAATAATTTAATTTTAATTTTGATATAATATAAGTAAAATTTTATAACTTCTTATATAATTTTAATTTCAATAACTTTTAATAAAATTTTGATAACCTCTAATACAATTTTGGTAACTATAATATAATTTTGGTAACCATTATACAATTTTGATAATCTTAATAAATTTTGATAACCTTTTAATGTAATTTTAGTAACCTTTTGACAAATTATGATATATTTGTGATGATTATTGATCAAATCTAAGTCATTATATTTTTAGTAATAGATATATGAGGAAATAGTGGGTTTAGTTTTAATATAAGATAATTTTCTTTTCATATAATAACATTATTCTTTGGTTCAAATTTAGAAATTTGTTCACTAAATTTTTTTATTGAAAAAGTTTATGATAGGTTTATTCTAACCTCCCAAGATGAAATTTCTAGTTTTGTTTTTTTTAATAACCAAATTTCAATTCATGATAACTTTAAATATGAAAAAAAAAATTATCAATGATTAACAATTAAATTATGATAAATTTACTATTATGTTATTAGCGATTTACAACAAAACTAGCAATGATATATCGTTAAATTATCAATAATTTATTATTAAATTAACATTTATTTATCATTAATTTATGAATGATTTACTACTAAATTATACATGATTTATTACTAAATTATTGATGATTTGTTATAAAGTTATAATTAATTTACTATTAATTTATCAATTATTTTTTACAAAATCATCAATGATTAACTAATTTACTACCAATTATTACCAATTTACAACTAATTTATTAATGACTTTTTATTAAGTTATCAACAATTTACATCTAAATTATCAATGAAACTATCACTAATTTATTACTAAATTAACCATGATTCATTATCAATTTATCACTTATTTATATTAAATTATTTATAATTTACTATTAAGTTATTATTAATTAACTACTAAGTTATATTTATTTACTTTTAAGTTTATCATGATTAACTATTAAATTATCATTAATTTACTACTAAGCTATTTATGATTTACTACTAAATTTATTAATTAATTACTATTAAACTAAAATTAATTTATTATTATGTTATCACTAATTTACTACTAAATTATCATTGATTTATTATTAAATTATCAATTATTAATTACTAAGTTATTACTTATTTTTTATTAATCTATCATTGATTTGCTAATATACTGTATGCATTTACAAATATGAAACATGAAATTAAAAAATCCACTAATAATATATGAAATAATTTTCTTTTTATATAATAACATTATTATTTTATTCAAGTTTAAAATTTTTTCACTAATTTTTTATTGAATAGATTCATACTAAGTTTATCTTAACTCTCAAAATAAAAGTTTTGACTTTGTTTCTACTAGTAACCGGTATATAATCTGGAGTAACTTCAAGTAGAAAAAAAGATATCAATGATTAACATTAAATTATAAGTTATTTACTACTAAGTTATAAATGATTTATTACTAAATTATCAATGATTTACTACTAATTTATAAATAATTTGCCATTAAATTATGAATGATTTATCATTAAATTGTTTGTGATTTACCATTAAATTATTAATAATTTATTATAAAGTTATAATTGATTTACTAATAACTTACCGATTATTTACAAAAAAATTATCAATGATTAACTGATTTAAATTATCACTGATTTACAACTAAGTTATTAGTAATTTACTATTACGTTATTAGTGATTTACTACTAAGTTATTATTGATTTACTATTATATTTTATATATTTAATATTATTTAATTATTGATTTACTACTTAATTTTTAATTATATATTATAAAATTATCATCAATTTATCACTAAATTATCTATGAGTCAACACCAAATATTATCGATTTATATTAAATTATATACGATTTACTATTAAGTTATCACTAATTAACTATTATATTATCAGTGGTTTAATACTAAGTTATACAAAATTACTTTTAAGTTTTCGACGATTTTTAATTATTTACTACTAATTTATAATTGATTACTAGTAAATTATTTATGATTTACTACTATCAATTAATTACTATTAAATTAAAATTAATTTACTATTAAATTATTATTAATGTATTATTAAGTTATTATTAATTTATTACTAAATTATTAATAATTAACTAATAAGTTATTCTTAATTAAGTAGTATATTATTATATATTTACAACTATATTATAATTGATTTTCCATTAAAGTGTTATACATTTATTAATGTATTATTACTAATTTACTAAAAGTTATCAATTATTAATTACTAAATTATCATTCATTCACTATTAAAATATTACTAATTTTTTACTTAATTATCGATAATTACTATTAAGATTAAAATTTTCAATAATTAATTACTAAGTTATTAATTATATACTATTATGTTATCATTGATTTGTATATATCCAAAAGAAAACTGCTATAATGTATGCTAGAAGATGTCAATAAAGAAATAAGGAAAAGTTCAAGTGTAAATGATTTAAAAAGTATAAGTAAATATTCTTAATTTACTATCAATAGTTTAACATATAATAATATGTTAAAATCATAACTTTTGTACTGATGCAAATATTAAAATTAAATTAAATAAATATATGCAATATATATTAAGTCAACATTTTAAAAATATTCTTGAAATTTTTTAGTTTATGGTAAAATAGTACATATGAAGATAAACTTTATTAATGATTTGATTGAATTATTAGAGTGTGTGTTTTCATACTTGTCAACAAAGTATATTTGCATATAAAAAATTAAAAAATTTTGAAGTATTCTATCACTAGTAAAAGTAATAAACTTTATTTTATATTTTTATCTATAAGTGTATAATTTTGAGTAAAAATTTTGCTATATATATGATAAAAGTAATGAGAACAAATTTGCTAAATAAAATTGATAAAAATTAAACAGACAACAATTTTAAAAAATATATTAAATTTACAATAATTACTTTTGTATTTTTCATAAAAAAATTTCTTCTACAAAACAAAAAATGGTATTTTTTTTAAATTATTACTTCATTCTTATTACTATCATCGAAAATAAGTTTTTTAATATTTTGATACCAATCAAGTTCTTAATTTGGAAAGAATAAAAAATATTGTAATGGGTCAACAACCCAAATAATATTTAACTCTATGTTATCTTCTTGGATGAATATAAACTATGATATTTCTTTCAAATGAAATATTTGAATTGTTTCCCTCAACCCATATTACAAAAACTTGATCAGCAACTAACAATTATAAACTCATTGATCTAGATTAACAATTTGAAATATGAATTTCAAAATTCTCAAAAGAAGATATATCCTTTAATCTCTGGAAAAATTAAACATAAAGATTTTTTTTCTATAATTATTATTAGTATTTTCATTACTTTTACACTTAAATTTTCATTGTGTTATGTTCTCATTCTATTTTGAAATTTATTACCAATGTCATGAAAACGTAATAAATAACATAGATTTATTCAACTCAAATTTAAAATAATTCATAACTCAATAAAGTATTTAATAATTTTTGCTCATTTTAAATTTTAAATTATTTAAAAAATAAATAATACACATAATTATAAAAATAAACTAATTTGACTTGTTTTAATTTATTATAAAAATCAGCAACTTAAGGCTATTTTGGATATCGTTGGATCTCCAACGAGTTGCAAATAGCTTAACTTTTTTAGGGCACAATTGCACAAATAATACTTTGGATAACATCCATTTGCTGCATTTAGATCTTCTGATCATACCGATAGTCAGTTTTGGGACCAAGGGTTAAAAGTCAAATCAACCATTAGTGTCTCAAACTAGACCTTTTTACCCCTAAATTTTTTTTCATTCTTATATTGCCCTGAATATGTTTCTGTTCACTAAAACACTTATCATTTGTTTTTTTTTTTTCTATTATGATTTTTATTTAAAAATATAACGCAATTTTATTAATATTTAATTTAATATGATATATAAACAAATAAATTTTATTATTATTTTAATTAAAAATAGATAACTACAAAAATAAGAAAAATAAAAAAATTATTTGATATGTTACAATTATTTTTATTAATTATTAATTATTTATTAATAAAATTATTATTTAACATAAAAATAATTTAATAAATTTTCAATTATTTAATAATTTTATAAATGTTAAATAATTGAAAATTTTTGTTAAATACAAATTTTAATCTTATGTTTGCAATAGTCATTTTCTTTTTCATTAAAATTCACCTCACTGTCCCCGTTATTTTTACATCTAAACATAAATTTCACCATTTATTTTAATCTCTTTGCTACAGTAAATAATCTCACTACTTCAGTAACTAATGTTACCTCCATCATTTTTTAAAATCTCACTGGAGCTAATTTCATTGCCTATCTAAATGGACACTAGTAGTTATTTAAAACCCAAAATGATTGAACATAACTAAAATCCGAATTGAAATAGTAACCAAATCAAAATCTAATATTTTTCATTCATCTTCTATAACAATTTAAGAGTTCTTTACATAAGTTTTCTTTTCATGTTAATGTCTTATTTTTATTATCTTTGTGGTTGAATTATTTAATTAATTTTAAGAGTATTTCTAAAGTGAAATTACAATTATAAGTAATTGAGTATATTTATTTTTTAGTTGGATTTAGGACGATTTGAATCTAACTTTTTAAACAAAAAGAAGTATACACCAATTATTGAGTCAAAATTTTTCAGTTGCATAAGGGTATAATTGAGTACATTATAAATAAAAATAGATGATAAAACTTGAATCGAGCTAATTGGTCATTGATTTTAAATCTAAAATCCAACTTGAAATTATAAAAAGTCAAAATTCAATACTAAATACACAATTAAATAAAGTTAACTATTTAGTTTTATTTATCTTTTTTAATTAGTTAAATTATCAGTTAAAAAAAAGGAAAAATAAATTGAAAAAGGCTTGAGTTAGAAATTTGGCTAGTGATAAATTAGATTATGTGGTATTCCTTGGTTTCAAATTGAATTAGAGTTGATCTAAAATTCTCTTAGTTCAATCCTATCAATAAACCTATAAGTCATAATGAAAGAACACACAGACATCCAAGAGAAAAAGAGAACAAAAAAATTAGTGAGTTAGAATTGTGATTTCTTAGCCAGAAGTTGTTTTGAAGTTTGTTTTTAGGAAATTAGAGGTAATTAAAAGAGAGTATGATGTTGACAAATCAAATTTTGCAAACAGAAGTTTTATACAATTTTTCTAGAGATTTCTAGAAAAATTTAAATTTTTCGATTCAATTTTCTAGTAACATTCAAGTTTTTTGACCAAATTCCAGTGAGTTTTCCAATTTCTGATGAGTTTTCCAGCTTTTGGCAACATCCTTAGATTTTCAACAAAAATTTTCAATTTTCAACGAAAGTTTCAATAAGAAACCCAAATCCCAATCAATTTTTCAACGAGGAACAAACCTCTGACAAAACTTTATAGAATCGATAATCGCACTTCTCTAGAAAGAGAGACAAAAAAGAAGAGAAAGAAAAAAGAAAAGAGTGAAAAAAAAAATTGAAAGAAGAGAAAATTTTTTAGCTTTTATATAAGACAAAAATGGTACCATTTTGGAAACCTTAACCTGGGTAAGATCTGCATGTTTTATCGAAACCTGACTCAATCCTCAACACTCATCGTTTGACCTGAAATCTTACCCTAAGCCAAACCATTTGAATTAAGCTGTGAGCCGAGTTGCCATAAACCTTGAGTGTTTTTTTTATTTATAAAGTCAAGCCAAATTGTCCCTTAAAGCTAAACCAATAAAAATTAAGTTATTTTAATTAATTAATTAATTAATTTGTTTGTTTGTCTTTTCTTTTCTTGTGATTGTACTTATTAATAAAAAAATATTTTTTCAAAAAATAATAATAATTTCTAAAAAATGAAATGATTTTTTTGAAAGGTTGAAATTTTTGAAAAAATGAATTTTTAATAAATCTTAACAATATATTCGAAAGTTTAAATTTTTGAATAATAAAAAACTTTAACAACATATTGGAAGGTTAAAATTTTACCTAAGAATTTTTTTAAAAAATTTCTTACTAACATATTGGAGGATTTGTAATTTTTTCAAAAATTTAAAAATAAGGTTTTACTAACATATTGAAAAATCTTATTAATTTTTTACAAAAATTAAATTTTCAAAAAAAAATAATTTTAAAAAAATCCTACCAATATATTGGAAGATAATTTTGACAAAAAGTCTGACTAATATATTGGAATATATTTTTGAAAATGAATTATTTTTAAAATTAGATTTCGAATATCTGAGGATGGAATTATTAAAAACGTTGCAAAGAATAATTTTATATACATTTTTTGGTGAAGAATCTTTTTAAATTTTACCAATATATTAGAAAATTTTTTTAGAAAATGGATATCAAGATTCTAAATCTCATTTAATGGTGAATAAGAGTTTTTTTTTAAATTAAATGGATCTGACAATGAAGCCTCTTCAAAATGTGACAAATAATTTCCTTAAATACTTCTAAGGTGAGAAAATATTTATAAATTATTATCAACATATTTGAGTAATTTAAAGATAATTTTCAATAACTAATTACTTAGTAAAATTTGACTTTTGGATAACGTGAAATCAATTGATACCATTATTTGGATAAGCGTTATGAGAGTACTATAACATTTCTCCCTCATAATCATACTTTGGACATAGTCATGATTTTATAGATTAAAATCGACATTTTAAAAATACTTAATCAAATTTAAGACTATTCTTTAAAATGAAATAGATTCAGTTAGATAATCAATTGCACTTAAATAAAATAGATTGATGACGACATTTTAAATCTAATATCTAACGATAAATTTTCAGACTTATAAATTCTATTAAAATGCACATTTTTTATTTAATAATATATTTCTTAATTCTCTAATCGCTTTGCTCATTGTCACCATCCAATATCTAATGACAGCTTATAGTTAGTAAGCACCAACATCATAAATACTAGTACAATAAATCAATATCTCTATGAAAAATTATGGATTCGTATTAATAAAATGTAAATTTTTAATAAAAGAATATTGAAATAAACTCAATAATATTTTTTTTATTTTTTTTACATTGTTTGCTATTATTTTCATTAATCTACCATTCGATCAATATACATAATATTTTAATCTAACTTAATCATTTCATCAAATAAAAATATAAATTGTGTTATAAATTGATTATATTGGTAATTTAATATGTTATTAACAATTTTTTTTTTTTATCTTTTCACGATAGAATTATGAATTCAGGTGGATTATACTTTATATGACTTTTTATTTCTTTTGAAAGATTTTATAAGTGGTATGTTATTTCATTAACATTTTTTACCACCTATTTTTATCATATTAGATTCATAACTTTTAGATGAAAACATTATAACCTATATGGTTGTTTATGGAAACAAATACTAATATTAATTTTTAGTTTTTACAATATCACAATTGGCAAGTTATTTATGCAGTACAATCTATACTAAAATAAATTTTAATTTAATTTAATTCAAAAAATTAATTAAAAAGTATTTAAAAATTATCTTATACCACATCATATATATATTATATTACAACATATATAGTTACCAGATAGTAATTGCTGATGTGGACGCTTACGTGGATAGTTTTTTTTTCGACACGTAAGATAATTCATAAAACTTCTTATTATGATGACACATAAGATATTTATTAATTTTAAAATTATTTATAAAAATATATTTTAAAAATTATTAATTATGTAAAATTTTAAAAAATTTAATCCAAAATCAATTTAAATTCTAATGAAATTCTTTTGTTATGTACATTACTTTATCTTAATTTAAAACCAATTTTAAAGTAATTTACATTTTCTAATTTATCTACAGTTAACATGAGTATTTAAATTTATCGTAAATTTTAAAAATTATTTCATATCTTTATTTTTTTACAAAATACTTATAACATTATCTATCACTTTTAATTCTATTTATAAAAAATATAAAAAAAAATATAAATAAACAAACACATGTCTTAACACAGTCATATAGCTGATAGAAATGGAAGACTAGAGATTACTTTCTATGTTACAAATTAGGAAGTATCTGTCTACACTTAGTGGACTAGTTCAACTTAGTTGAAAAGGCAAATGCATAATTTTCAAAATTAAAAAAATAAAATAAAGCCAGATATATCAATGATATTTCATACTTACACATCTCTTAAGCCCTTTCATGTGGCAACTAAACATAATTGATATATAATTTATACACTTTTTAGTCATACAATTGGTAGAATATTTTATAGTCTTAATCTATTGATACGTTGTGAGAAATTAGTTATCAGGAACCATTTAGATTCTAAAACTTATTCATACCTTTACAATAAAAAATATTAGCAAGTAGAAATTTTTCAAGATACCAGTTGTCAATAGAGTCAAGATATAAAACATAAAAAAAAAAAAACTATCAGATAAAAGTATAAAATACTAAAATTTAAATATTATTATCTGATTAGATATTATCTATAGATAAATTTAATTATTTAAAAATATTTATGGATTAAAGTTTATCAAGATTTAAATGAAAAATCAATTTAAATATAAGATAATTAATAGATAAAATTATTATTTAAATAATTTATGGATTAAATAAAATTAAATAGCTTGATTCTCTACTGTCTTTCCATTCAACTTATTTTCCATACAATATTCCATTACTCTTTTACTGCATTTCCATTTAAGGTAGATTTATTTTTCGTTTCTATTTTCTAGAGGTAAGTTCTCTTAGTTTAATTTTGACATTTTTTATATATTACAATATACAAAATTACAAAAATACATGTATTTCTATTTTTATTGGTGTTATCTGCAGACCTTTTATTTTTTATGGATTCTTCACTAATCAGCTAATATATTTTGTCTTTTAACTGATTCAATTTACCCCAACAAGACCAACACGAAGATTCAACCACCCCGTCTCCTCTCCATAAACAAACGTCAAAAATTGCAATATCCCAAACCAATCACTCAACATGACAAAACCAATCAAGCCCATGAACCTTGTCAGAGCTCGCACTATTTTCGAAGTTGTTGGTCAAGAACATATTCTGGGTAATATTTCTCTTCTCCGTTCTGCTGTTGACGTAAAAGAATTCCTTCTATTATTTTTTGGGGTTCCTCCTAGTGGTGGTAAGATTTCCATTGCTAAATTCATTGTTAATTCTGCTCAACAATGGTCTTTTATCGATTTGTTTCTTTGTCTCTGTTACTTGTGGGTTTGAGGATGTTAGAGATTCTGTTGAGGAAGCTAGGAAAATGAGAGTTAAGAATAATTAGAGGACTTTACTTTTTGTTGATGAAGTTCATAGGTTTTAATAAATCACAACAGGATTCTTTCTTGCCTGTGATTGAAGATGGAAAGTGGTTGTGTTTATGGGGGCCACTACTGAGAATCCTTCGTTTCATTTGATTACACCGTTGTTGTGTAGGTGTAGGGTTCTTACATTGAATCCTTTGAAACCTCGTCATGTGGTAACTCTTTTGAAAAGAGCTGTTAAGTAATTTCAGAGATAAGGGATTGTCACAGAGCGTAGGGATGAGGGTTGATGTTAAGGATGATGCTATTGAATTTTTGTCTATGAATTTGATGGTGATGCTCATGTGGCATTGAATGCTTTGGAAATTTCTGCCACAACAGCAGCTGCCCGATGGCTGGTAATTCCACAAAACAGGTGTAGGAGTAGAGCCAGATAGGAATTTTGATTTGGTGGCAAGTGATGAAACTGAGATTGGTTCATTTGAACCAGTTGTTACGGTGGATGATGCTAAGGAGGCACTCCAATGCCAAGCATATTGCATAAGAAAAGCAGGGAAAAAAGCATTACAATTTTGTCAGTGCGCTCCGCAAGTCAATGATGGAAGTGATGCAGATGCTGCGATTTATTGGTTTGCAAGAATGCTGGAAGGATGTGAGGAGCCCCCTTTACATGCACGCAGATAATAAGGTTTGCAAGTGAGGATGTCGGGCTGGCTGATCCATTAGCCCTAAATCAGGTCAGGCTGTTTCCTGTTATCAGGTTGTCATATTGGGCATGCCCCAGTGTAACGTGATTCTTGGGCAATGTGTTGCTGACTTGGCTCTGGCTCCTAGATCCATTTCTGTGTATCCAGCAATTGAAGCTGCACAGAAGGTTGTTTGGAATCTGGAGGACGAATGAGGGATGCCACTTCATCTAAGGAATGCACCAACCAAGCTAATGAAGTAACATGGATATGGAGGGATTATATATCCTCCAGATAATCAATTTTCGTCAAGTCAATCATACTTCCTCTTCTCTCCTAGGAGACAGTTCCTTGACTGGCCTAGTGGAAATTCAACAAATCAGTAAGAGTCATGTCATCATTTTTGGGGGAGTCCTTGAGGAGAAAATTTCCTTGATGACCAAAATGTAAATTCCTCCACCAGTTTTTTTGGAATTCGTAACAGTAACCTTTACAGGTTAGTTACTCATCAAAGTTTTTGTGGATATGCCTTTTCTATAGGTAATTTACTATAGGTATCAGAAGCAATTTTACTACTATGTCTCTGTTACTGAAATTGGTCAAATTATGATACTCTTACTACATGATGTTGGACAGTTTGATAGACTCAAGTTATGCAATGAAAGTGGTACAATTCCATGGAAGTTGTCGATGGAGAAGGGGAGGGAACCGCGGTTTCTTTCAATATATTGTGAAAAATCTTCGCCAAGTAATTTTGCCTTATTGTTGCATTGTGGTGCCAGCCCAACTAACAGATTGACATGGAAACATCTGGAAATGTTCCGCTTCAGATGATTGGCAATTCCAATATTGAAAATTGACGAGTGAAATGGCGCTGAAGCAGCAAGTAAGACAGCAGTGGGCTGCTAAAAGCAATTGGAAAACAAACAACGTTTTACCAGCCTTCTACCATGACTTTTTTTTTTTTAAAATGATATTTTGACAGATAAAAGGCAAGTTCCCAAGACATCAATTTTTTTTTTAGATGAGTTCTTAAGGGATATAAATAGATAATAAATGAATTTTTTTGTAAACATACATCAATTGAACACATGTACGTTCAAGTTCAACTTGTTTATTAAACGAATTTTAGAATTTTGTTCAAAATTTATTCATTTATCATATAAAAGGAGCTTAACGAGCTATTTGGTGAATTATTAGTTGAACTACACTCCTAATTATAAGTAGCCAAAAAAAGACTACTAATAAGACTTAAATTTTGAACCACTTATGTTAAAATCTTACAAATTGAATCAACTGTTCAATTTATCATTAGTGAAAGTTTTTCTTTTGATATAAAAAAAATTGTAACTTAAAAATATAGTTGCAGATGTTAATATAGAAAAACTTTTTTTTATTTATAAAATTCAATACTATTCAATCCAAGACAAATCTTTAAGGGAAAGATTTGGATGAATATTTTTAAGTGAAATTTATGAAATTATTTATTAAAATTGATTAAATAAAAGTTAAAATTAAAAATTAAAATTGATAAATCGAAAAATCTCGTTACATAGATCAAGTATGTAAAATTTTAAAAAATTTTAATATATTTTTTAGATAAATATTTTTAGTAAAAATGTTGATAATATTTTTAGTAAAAAATTTTACCATTAAATAAGTATTGATCAAATTTGAATTATAAATAATATTTTTAATAATTTTTTACATTTTATTAATTTTTAAATTGAATTCTATTAATCTATTGGTTTAAATTTTTTATTAAATCATTTTTAAAAATAAACTTTACAAAAATTCACCTAAAAAATTTCATATAAATTTTACTCAATCATTAGTCCTAAAATGAATGATTTGGCAACCATATTATTAAATGATTAATGTGGAAAGTGAACACAAATGCAAATTGCACTACATTAATAATGAATCACAAACACCGTAACCGTAAGAAAAACTGACACAAAA
>NW_019167893.1:11946332-12163666 GCF_002303985.1 Durio zibethinus
TATTAAAGTTTTTATTAAATCATATTTTTAAAAAATTTCACAAATTTCATCTAAAAATTTTATGTAAGTTTTCTCTTGCTTAAAGATGCTCCATCTTTTTTCTTTTCTTTTCTTATCCCATGAAAAGAATGGCTAAATGCTCAAATCAAGATCAAACATTTGGGTGGTAGTTCAATTCAAGACCAAAAGTTTTAATTTATACAAATAAGGATTAAATATTATCGACTTATAACAATGTAGATTTATTTCAAAGGAAAATGGAATGTGCATGTTACGCGCTGTTATAAAACGTAAAAAGAATACGAATAGGGACTTCAATTTGGTGGTTGTACTCTATGCTGATTCAGATTTTTTTTACTATTTCAAAAAAAAAAAAGAAATGAAAACTTATTTGGAAAAAAAAAAACCTATGTTTAACCTAAATTAGAAAAAACAAAAAAAATTCCTAAACCTAAAGCAGATCATCTTTAACCTTAATCACCCAGACAAGTTATTTCAATCACTGATTCAATTTCATTTGTTAATTTATATGAGTAAGCATTTAGCCTATTTTAGGGAACCACATTCGATTCAATCGATTATGCTTCAAGAATTGATTTTGTTTAAGGTTCAATCGTTTAGACCTTTGAAATTTTAGAAGGTTTAGTTGTTGTTTTTTTGCTAGATTTGTGTAAGTTGAATAATATGTATGCATATTTTAGGTTCTGTTGTTCTTCATAGTTAGCCATTTTGTGGTTAAGGGTTTTTTTGTTCTTCAAAGTTAGGCATATTTGTTTAGGATTTTCTATATTCTTCATTCTTAGGCATTTCTGATTTATAGTAATTTTTGTTATTGTTTTTAATTGCTCAAATTTGTAGTTAAGGTTTTCTGTTGTTATTCTTAATTGCTCGAATTTATAGTTAAGGTTTTCTGCTATTTAGGCATATTCTGATATGTGGTTGATCATACTTGTTTAATTATTTATATAGCCTTTTGATGGTTACCCATCACTTAGGCCTCCACTAGTGCTAGCATAAGTGATCACCCATCATTGTTGCCTTAATTTATAGCATAAGTAAAGCTAATTAATCAGCATAAAAATAAATGTTATTTCATAAAAAAATTTACTTAAAAGAAACCAATAATTCATGGTAGCAAAGATTATAAATATGGTTAAATTTAGGATTGAAAATACTTACAACCTAAATTTTTTTTAGTAATTAAGCTGTTGTGTCAAAATATTGGAATTAAATCTCCATATCACTACTTGACCAAAAAGATTCAAAAAATATACACTAAAAATCTAACTTTCAAGACATCTTCTAAAATTTGAGCAAGTCTAATATAATTGTCAATTATAGCAATTCAAAAATAAAATTATGATAAGGATAGCCGCAGAACCAGTCACAAAATCATCAGAAAGATAACCAAGCTTAATTATAAATATGATCACAACCTCAAGTCCACTTTATAAATTATCTTGCCAAAAATATTAGCAAATAATAGCATCAAGTCAATCATGTGAATTTTAATTCTAAAAACAAAATAACACAGGAAAAACATGCTAAACTTTTAAGCTAGGATGTACACATAAAAGACCTATTGTAAAAGAAAATTGCATTTCAAAGAATGACCATAAGTTATAACAAAGAAAAAGCTTATAACAGAAATTAGATAACAATGTAAGAGACATACACATTTAAACTAATTGCAATTTTCGCTGTTAGAGATTTAGGGTTTCTTATAACACTTATAGCATAAATTTTTACTGGAAATGATTTTTATAGCATTTATCAACTTTTATTGATGGAATTTAGGGTTTATTGTGATAAAATTTAATTTTCTTGGTTTTGCAGTATGAGTTTTTATTATTGTATTCTATAATTTCACTATGCTGGAACTTTTATTAGTAATGGTCATAATCTAATGTATATAAATGAGATAGTAGAGGACTTAACAATTGATCCTGATAATATATCTTACTATGAGTTGTTAGACATTTGTAATGAGACTGGATATATGAATATTAATTAGATGTTGTATTTAAAATCTTGAAAACACTAACTAATGGCCTGATGATAGTTAATGATGATAAAAGTACTCTTGATATGATTAGGTATAAGATGGATCTAGGTATAGTTGATGTATATATAATACATGGTATACGTGAAGCTATTTTAGTTTTTGAGCTATTAATAGGACTTGAAGTGAAAGATGTAGCTAAGGTAGTAGAGAATGAAATAGTATAAAATCAACATTTAGCTAATGCAGTAAGGAATAAAATGGTGAAAAATCAACATATAGATAAGGTAGTAGGGAATGAAAGGATAGAAAATAAAGAGGTGATTAAAGAAGCAAGGGTAGAGAATGAAGATGTAATTGAGGCAGCAAGGGTAAGAACTAAAGATGATATTAAGGTAGTAGGGGTAGGAAATGAAGACATGGTTGGAGAAGGAAGGGCAATAAGGGTAGAAAATAAAGATGCGGTTAGGGTAAAAATTGAAGATGTAGCTAATAAAAATAGCAGTAAAATGGATGACCTTAGGATGGAACCAGATTCAACCTCACTAGTCAATGATGATGTTGATAGGAGATATTAGAGTGAGACTATGACTCTGATGATTATAGTGAGCCTATTAGTGATAAGGATGAAATGGTTGATAATGCTGCTAAGATGAGAAATAAGTTTTTAGTGTATGATCCCAATGTAAAGACCCTTACATTAAGTTAGGCATGTTGTTTAAGAATTTAAAACAATTTAAATATGCTATTTATTTACTGTCTATTAGACAAATAGAGGTATATTTTAGGCAAAGAACCATAAAAATTTTGTTTGAGGTAAATGTGTTGCAAAATAATGTCCTTGGATAATTTATGCAACATATGATAAAAATGCAATAATTTCAAGTGAAGACTTATAATAACAATCATGAATGTAATAAGATTTTCAAAAGCCCAAGGATGAGTCAAGCTCTTTTGGCTAAGTTGTACATAAATAGATTTATAAAAGATCTTTTTTAAGAATGCAGAAGTGCATGAGTTAGTTAGGAAAGAGTTTGATACATGAGTGAATATTAGCATGATAAGAAAGGTTTAAAAAAGTGGTTGATAAAGTTGTTATTAATTATTAGGATGAGTTTGGACTTTTATGAGATTATGCTAATGTAATAGAGAAACTAATAAAAGCAGCACAATGAAGATACAAGTTCACAGGCCATTGTCAAGTTCTCCACCTGTATTTGAAAGGTATTACATATGTTTTAAGGTATTTAAAAAAGGTTTAGAGAATGGTTGTAGACTTTTTTTGAAACTAGACGGTTGTTAGCTTAAAAGTTTGACAAAGGGTGAGTTACTATGTGCTATTAGTAGAGATGAAAACAATCAAATGTTTCCAATGGCTTGGGCATTAGTGGAAGTGGAATGCATAACTTCATAGAAATGTTTTCTTGATTTGTTAAAATCAAACATAGTGTCTTTGGAAAATGGTATAGGAGGAATAATTATGACAAATCAATAAAAGGTAAATATTTATATGCTAATTTAAATTAAATTATGAACTAAATACTTTAACTAATTATTAATTATTTTCATATCACTTGTAGGGCCTTGATAATGTAATTGCAAAATTACTTTCAGATGTTAAACATAGATTCTGTGCTTGGCATGTATATATTAATTGGGCTTCAGGGGACATAGGGGTTAGGAGATAAAAAGAGATTTGTGGACAATCGCTAAGTCTTCAATAGTCATACAATTTGAAAAAAACATAAAAAAATTGTAGGAAAAAAAATGAGACTGTAGCTATAGACATAATAAAAGCTTTACCTCAGCAATGGTGTAAAGCCTTTTTTAGCACAGATTCTAGATGTGAGTTGGTTGATAACAACTTATATAAAGCATTTAATAGGATATTGCTAGATACAAGAAAAAATCAGTAATTTCTTTATTTGAAGACATAAGAAGGTCTCTATTAGTAAGAATTGAGAAAAAAAAATGAAAGAATGCTCTAAGTGGAGAGGTGTAATTGGTTTTAACAATGTAAAAGTGATAAAAAAAAATACAACTATAGCATTACAATGTGTAGTTGCATTAATAGAGATGGTGAATATGAAATAAATGTGGATGTAGACAGGTTCATTATCCAGCTTGATGAGAAAACATATAGTTGTAGAATATACCAACTTTTTGGTATCTCACATGCATATGCTATATGTGCAATTAAAGATCTAGATGGAAATAATGAGATTTTATGCCTAATTGGTATCATAAGGAGGTATATTTGTAGACTTATAGAAATGCTTTATAACTTATGCTTAGGAGAAAAGATTGGGCCAAACCAAGGATATAAGATAATGTTTTGCCTTCAGAGTTTAGGAAGATGCTAGGCAAGCACAAAACTAGCAGAAGAAAGAATCATGATGAGCCCAAGAAAAAGAAGCCCAACAATTCAATAAATTTATCTAGAAAGGGCATAATAATGACATGTAAACTATGTCATCAACTAGGCCATAACAAAAGAGGTTATCTTGTGGTAAGTAATTAGGTAATTTTATTCTTATTTTGTTTTTATTTATTATTATAAACATTGTAATATTATAGATCCTCTCTTTTCAAAGTGCTTTAACCTATCAACTCAACTTTATTATTCTTTCCATGATAACAAGATTATCACATGCTCAAATCTAAAAACTAGAACATGGACCAAAATGCATTAAGTATTGTAGATCATATTGAAATTACACATGGTCCAAGCAACAACTACTGCTTTAGCTACTACTTATGGTGCTTCTGCATTAGCTTTTACTTTTGCATCCAGATCTAGTTGCTCATCTGCATCTGCTTCAGCTAATATCAATGGTTTTACATTTGCACAAACCTTATATCCAGTTTCAAATCCAACTTCAACAAATCCAGTTTTCATTCCAATTTCAACTCCAATTTCAAATCCAATCAATGTTGTTGCTACTGTTGCTATTGAAAATGCAAAACTAAAGTCCAAAAGGCCAATAAAATTTACTAGATATGTTTTATAAATCAGAACGAGAGACTTTATGAGATGACTGATGAAAAAACAAGTCTCTTATCAAAGTTGATCTCTTCTACAACAACCACTGAGAAAAGAGCAATTTTAGTAAATAGTATTAGAAATCACAATGACAAGCATACTATTAGAGGTGTAACCAGAAGCAAGACAAAAAGCATGTAAGGTTATGGATTATATACAAACTTAGAAACATGGAGACAAATATTAAGTGTAAGTGATTCTTTACCAAACATATATTTTTTGTTTTTATTTCCTTAAATATTACCCATTATAACTTGATAAATGTTATTCAATATGCTGGATTAAGAAGTCAGAAAGTAATAGCTGTTGGGACAAATAGAGATAAGATGAAGGTTGTTAAGGATGTAATTGGTACTCAAAAAAATTAAATTCTTTATTCTAAAAGAAATAAGGAGAAATAAAAAATCTAAGAAGTTGATGTTCTATTTTATTGATTTTTGCTGTTAGTTGCTGATGTTAACTATTTTTTTTCTTGTTAATGTTGTAAGAATACTTTTCTATTCAACCTTCTATTGGTTAAATGTTTTTTGTATTAAATGTTGTGTAAGAACAGTTTTTGTTGACGTTCAACATATTGCTTTGTTATAAGATTACCTCTATTATCAAATTGCCTCAAATTATTTTCTAGTTGCATATTACAAGTTGAATATATTGTACTAAACCACATTTTTGTAGCTAATAACATAAAATAACAGAATTCACAGCTAATAACATTGATTCAATTGCCATCGACATAATAAAAGTTTTAACAAACATTTACAAACCTTTATAACAATTTTAACCCACTATCAAGCATACAAGTTAAGTTTTCAGAATTTTTTTGGCATTGAAAAAGATTACACAAAACACAAGTATAAAAAAGAATGAGATAAGCCAAATTATTTTTTAGTTGCCATCTTTATCATGTCCACCACCAGTAATTTATTTATTTTTTTTCAATTTCAACCTAAAAAACTAACTTCTCTCCTCAGCTATATATTCTTTGCAATAATGTCAGCTTCACCAACATTTTCTTTCAACTTTGAAACTTCATATTTCAAACTTTGAACATGACTATATAAAAATTTTTCTCTTTTTTTCAGCTTCAAAATAATTTCTTTTGCTCTTTTAGAAGTTTTAGGATAATGCCATAAATGAAATTTACAAACAATTTCCTACAATCACACCAAAGAAATATCAGTAAACAAATTCTAGCAATCACACCAAGAAAATATCAAGAAACAAATACTAGCAAAAACATTAAAAAAATACCAGTAAATTTACTAGATGATGTGGGCAATTATAAAATCTTCTACTAAGATTGCTATTTGTCCATGAAGTCCACTTAGCTACCTTCATATTGCAATAATAGAAAATGGGTTTTCCCTCAAAGTCTTATTCTACTGGATAACTAACTGAAATTAACTTAGTTTTTATATCATGAGACCTTCCTCTAGAAACCCTACAATTTTAATATTTTGAAGAACAAATTCAAAAAAAAATAAGAGCATGAAAAAAATCCAAAATTTATATCAACCTCGAATTTGTGCTACTAGATGAACTAATATTTGAAGAAAACATTAAGTTTAGATGTTATTTCAACTAAAATTTTTCTCAATTTACAGTAAAAAATGAGAAAAAAAAAGAAAAGAAAAGACCTGCTTAGAAATGAGGAACCCTAAGCTCAAGCTCTCTGATGTTATTACAGACAAAAAGAATAAAAAAGAACAGGATAAAAACATAATAAGCTTGAAAAAATAGTCAAAATCTTAGTTAGGTTGTCGTTACATGTGGATAACTTAATTCCACATTACATTCCACATCATGTTTATTTGTGATGGCTTTTACACGTAGTTAATTTAATAGCGTGTAATATGTATATCTCATTTTTCATTGAAATAAATCTTACATTGGTACAAGTTGATAAAGTTTGATCCTTATTTGTACAAATTAAATCATTTGGTCTTGAATTGAATAATTACTCAAACGTTTGATCTTGATTTAAGTATTTAGCCAAAAGAATATAACCAGGGGAATATGACAAGCAATGCTGGAACTATAAAAATAAAAGGAATAAATTTATTTTCTAGATTTTATTGCATAAATAACTTACCACTTATGATATTGTAAAATTAATATTAGTATTTGTTTCCATAAACAACCATAATTTTAGGTCATATAATTTTTCTCTAAAATTTATGAATCCAATATGACAAAAATAGGTGTAAAAATGTTAATCAAATAACATACCACTTATAACATCTTTCAAAAGAAATAAAAAGTCAATATAAAAGTATAATCCACCTGAATTCATAAATCTATCGTGAAAATCAATAAAATTGTGTTAATAATACATCACCAATATAATCAATTTATAACATGATTTATTTTTTTATTTGATGAAATGATTTAGTTAGATTAAAGTATTATGTATATTAATGGAATGGTAGATTAATGAAAATAATAGCAAACAATGTAAAAAGTTTAAAAAAAATTATTGAGTTTATTTTAATTTTTTTATTAAAAATTTACATTTTATTAGTATGAATTCAAAATTTTTCATAAAAGTATCGATTTATTATAACAGGTATCAATTAAGTGTTGGTTGTTAGCTAACTATGAGTTATAATTACGTAATAGTCAACGACAGTAAATAAAGTGATTTAGAGAATTAAGAAATATATATTCATATAGAAAACTTTAGCAATGTCTAAAGAAAAATTTTAGAATGTTTAGGAATTTTTTTCAATTTTTTGTTTTTTTACTTTTTTTTATATGTTCACAATCATCTTACCTTTGCATTTGCATAACCCATTGCATTTTATGTATTCAAACATGTGTAATACAATTTTTTTTGGATTATTTAAAAAGTGTAAAGAAGTGAAACTGCAAAAGTTTAAAAGGCCTTACGAATATACGATTAATTACTAGTAAAGGCATTTTGATCCCAGCTTAAATGCTACCAAATCCATGTGTTTTTCACTTTTCTGATCTGATTTCAACACACTGAGTAGGTGTTGTTGCTGTAACCTCTATCACTTTCTTTTCCTTCTCAGTTTCCTTTCCCCACGAAGTTAAATACAAACCAAGAACTATCAGTAGAGCTCCCACAACACTATAAAATATGAAAAATAGACATCATCAGTTATAACACGAACAAGGTCAAAGCAAAAACAAGTAATATTAACAATTTTATTAAAAAAAAGTATTATATTTATAAAAATATTTTTATAATGTGTAAATATAATAGTAATTGATAGATAATTTGATGATTTAAAATAATTTATCACAATTTTTTTAACAAAACAAGTGATTTTTTAGGCACATTTTAATAAAAATAAGGATGATCATAAGTTTTGATCAATCGAATTTAGTCAAGTTGATTCAATTAATTCGTTTTTGATAATGGTTAGTTAAATAAAGTAGTTTTGATAATGCAGTTTTACCTGCATAAAACTGCTATTATAAAGGTCAATGATGGAACTAAGTTGGACAGGGCAGATGCAGCGGTTGGCGATGTCTTTTAACCCTACGTAATATAATGTCCTTCCCATCACAGCTCTGAGTAGTGAGATATGCATACAATTGAAACAAACAGTTGTCAATTCAATAATTCACTAAATAATTTTACGTTTTCAGAAGTAACTAACAAATTCCTGATGCGGTAATGGAGGAGCTCGTTAAAAATTGAGATGGAGAGCGTGTGAGACCTTTTACCGAAAAAAATCAGGAGACGTTGGAAGTAATATTTCATATCATCATTCATAAAATATATAAGGGAGAATCAGATCATACAAATGTAACACTCTTTATTTTATAATAATGTTTGGTATTATTTTCAAAATTATAATGAAAATTCAATCACCAAAATAATTTTACTACCAAGGTGATCTTATCACTTCGATGTGAAATCATTTTATTAATAATTAAAAATTATTGTGTTTGATATTACTAAAAATTAAAATTTTTTTTGTTTGAAAGTATCAAAATAATTATGTGCATTATATTAGTTACACAAATTATGATTTAAATATTATTTAAAGATCATAATTAGTATATTAAATATTAATAATATTTTATTTACTTATAATAAATATAATTAAATTATTAAATTAAAAATATATTTATTGATAATAAACTAGTTTTTACAATATAAATTATGTGAAAAAAAATATTTGAATTAGAAAATAAAACTAATATATAAAATCAAAAGATTATATTATATAAATAAATTTTAAAAAATTAAAAAAATCACACAAAATATTTTTGAACTTATTACAATAAATATTAATATAAAAATATAAAAATTATAATATAAAATAATCGCAATTAATTTTAAGAAGAATTAATTTTTTAATTCACATATTAAATGAGTATTATTAAATGACTATTATTAATTTTATATATCACTTTATCCTGATAATAAAAGTTTCATACTCTTTTAGATTACCTTCTAAGGTTGTGATCTAATTATTTTTGATGATCCAAAATTACTCTTTGTGATCTAAAATTACTGTTACATAAGATCACTAACTGATTACCAATCTAATCGCCTAGATCACCATAATTTTTTAATTGATCACCTCACGTTACTTACATCTTCTCTACTTTCTCTTTGTTATCTTCTGCTTTCTCTTGCTTCTCTCTTCGCACACTTAGCTAACTTGAGTGTAACTAACTTGAATGTCAAAGTGTTTCCCGAAATATTACTTCCAATGCCCCTGATTTTCTTCTCTTTATAAATCTGACACACTTTCCATCTCAACTTCCAGCCAGCTCCTCAATCACTAGATTAGGAATTACATCAACAAACTACTTTTTCAATTCCCTTTAGCCAGAAAAACCAAAGTCACCCAAAGATACCCAGGAAAAAGATCTTTCTCATGATTACCATGCTAAATTTTGTATCAGTTTTTCTGGAAGATCAGAGATTGCATTAATTGATTAGTATACAGAAATGAACTTAATTATACGTGCAAGAGTAATCAAAAGAACTATATAGAAGAGTAGTCAAAACAACTGTCCATCAAAATCATACTGATCAGAATTAAAAAAAAAAGTAATTTCCTTTGAAAACACTAAGATTACTCATTGAAAAAGAATAAATAGAGAATTAATCCATAAGAACAAGCAGTAATTATTTAAAGCCGAGAAGGAAGAAAGAAAAGAAATTACCTTTCAACTACAAGTGCAAGAAGAGCCGTGGTGAGAGCTCCCAACGCATGTCCATAAACAACAAGCACGTAACTACTCATGCTATTATCAAGAGAGATCTTGGAGATTATGCCGTATCCTGCAAAGCAAACATTGCAGACTATGCAGATTGCAAACGGTTTCACCCCTTCAATGGTTAGCTTTCTCTTTCTCTGCTTCAACTCTTCAACGTTTTCGCCATCCCGATAATGTGCTTCCATTTTCATTAATGATAACATGCATTTTCCTTCAAGTGATCATCATCTACATTTAAATAGGCAAAGGCACCCAGTTCTGATGATATCGCACATCCACTCCATCCGTTGTTGAATCCACTTCGTGTGGCAATGTGGTTCATGACTCAATTGCGAAAGAACCTGTATAACAGGCATCCAATCAAATTACTATATATATATATTGGGCCACTCACTGGATTTGACTTATAATACCTCAAATACAATGCTTATTCATTTTTGCTGTATTCGAGCATATTAATCATCCAAAACAAGAAAGAAATTCCAAAGATATGTGTTGTCAAATATAAACATGAACCAAGGATCCAACTTTTACTCTAGGATTTATACAGTCTAAAGTTTAAATTCCAATATTTACAATTTCTTCTCTTCACTAAAAAAAAACTACTCTTTATTGACACTAAAAAAACATTAGCAAAACTTAAAAATCCATCAATATAACACAATAAACCCTATACTGATGGTCAAAATATATATTCTGATAAATTTATAACCGTCAGTATATACCTCATTGGTATGGACCTATACTGATAGTTTTTAAGCTGTTGAAATATGTAACAAAGATATACTCATAATTTTAATCTGTCACTATATATATAGTTGTTGGTATAGCAATTATTGTGTGTTCTGCATTATACCTTTTACTGATGATTATTTCCATCAATATAGACTCATATGTTTTAATTTTTTCAACTTATACCGATGATGTCTCCGTTAGTATTTCTTTTACCAGCGGTCAATGCCCGTCAATATAGCCTTATGTGTTTTAACTTTTTCAGATGGTCCGTGATGACTATCAGTATAATCTAAAATATTTTAATAGTAAAATTCGTCGATATAAATTTTAAGGTGTCGATAAAAACTTTTTTTGAAATTTTATTTTTAATTATTAATAATATTTTATTTATAATCATAATATGATATGATTTCATATAAAGTAAAAATACACAAAAAAGTAAAAATATTTAATAACATTTGAAATAAAACAACAACCAAATTGTTTTATAATCCACAAATTTAAAATAAGTCAATAATTATCGTCATTGTACCAAATAAAAAAAATATTAATATCTTTGATTGAATGTCTACAAACATGGTGCTTGAAGTAAACAAACAACTCCCCAAAGTAAGATGATGTTATCCCAAGTTAGTCCAAATACTTATTTAATTAGTAAAACCTAATAAAGAATTTCATGTCAAATTAAGCTTTTACTACTCAATTAACATAGGAAATGTTCCCAAGGTCAAGTCAAGCATACCAAAAACTATAAACAAATGAATTGCTAACAAGATTTTGTCCACTGTTATAGGCTCCCCTTACTTCACCAACCCAAACAACTGTTAAAGTTGCTGAATTCTTCATAATTGTTTGAAGGTCTTTAAAGGGCTATTGCCCACCATCTAGATAAGATAGATCTAGGATTTTGTTCATAAGCTAATTATCATTACCTAAATACAAGGAAAATATGTAATTTAACAACTAAATTCCAGAAAATATTTTTTAAACAATTCAATTTACTATTTGTTGTACCTACACCAAGATTCTAAATGTGTTGAGTTACTACTTGCAGAGATTTGGGTTTTTTTGAACAAATTGTGTGAATTAGTTCGATCAAAGAATCCTCCTGATGCTATTACTAATGGTTGAACCTCAAATCCTCTATATATTTTCTAAATAATGTTTTGAAGATTGTTCACATCAGATACATATTGATATGTTGTAACTATTGTTCCAATGCTGAAGCCATACAATTCATTTTCTGATCAACCATATTGTTATTTAAGAAATTTCATTGTTTTAGATAACAAAAAATGCAGAAAAAAAATTTGCTAATGAAAAAATAAAGGTAAGATTATCATTTTTTTTCCTATACATTAAACTGCATATTGAAGGAGAGATTTTACCAAGTTCCCAACCATGAATGGTATAGCCCTAGTTGACAGTGCATCTAGTGAGTGATTCAGCATTACTAGAATTCCAAGCTCCCATGACAAAAATGTCTGGACCTACAGTCCTATCATTTAGTGCATTTAAGCCGAAAACAATCATAGCCTTGTGTTGGAAGTAAAAGGCATTGAATTTAGGTAAAAAAAAAACTCCATCTAGCTATTTAAATGTTAAGAAATAGACAAATTACAAAGTTTATGAAAATGTTAATAAAGTTTACTTACCCAAATTTTTTGAAGAAAATGTTGAGTTCATCCTATCTAGACATGGGTAAGCAACCTTTTGAGAAACCAAACATCTTTAAGCTGTTTTTAGTAAATGGTGCACAAGGAACCTTTACTTTATTTCTTTTTATTGATTTTAATAAGATATGAACGGTTTGATTACACCTTAATATGGCAAGAATTTGCCATCCTTTACAAATTTTGACCAAATAGAGAAAATTTTGTCAACCAATTGCGAGAAAACATTAAAACAAAGATGCATTACCAAAACTACCAAGAAAACAGAGATTATGTTTTATTTGAAATGAACCCCAAATATTTTTAAGTTACAATTTTTTTTATATCAAAAGAAAAACTTTCACTAATGATAAATTGACAGTTGATTCAATTTGTAAGATTTTAACATAAGTGGTTCAAAATTTAAGTCTTATTAGTAGTCTTTTTTTTGGCTACTTATAATTAGGGGGTGTAGTTCAACTAATAATTCATCAAACAGCTCGTTAAGCTCCTTTTATATGACAAATGAATAAATTTTGAACAAAATTCTAAAATTCGTTTAATAAACAAGTTGCACTTGAATGTACATGTGTTCAATTGATGTATGTTTACAAAAAAATTCATTTATTATCTATTTATATCCCTTAAGAACTCATTTAAAAAAAAAAAATTGATGTCTTGGGAACTTGCCTTTTATCTGTCAAAATATCATTTTTTAAAAAAAAAAAGTCATGGTAGAAGGCTGGTAAAACGTTGTTTGTTTTCCAATTGCTTTTAGCAGCCCACTGCTGTCTTACTTGCTGCTTCAGCGCCATTTCACTCGTCAATTTTCAATATTGGAATTGCCAATCATCTGAAGCGTACATTTCCAGATGTTTCCATGTCAATCTGTTAGTTTGGGCTGGCACCACAATGCAACAATAAGGCAAAATTACTTGGCAAAGATTTTTCACAATATATTGAAAGAAATCCCGGTTCCCTCCCCTTCTCCATTGACAACTTCCATGGAATTGTACCACTTTCATTGCATAACTTGAGTCTATCAAACTGTCCAACATCATGTAGTAAGAGTATCATAATTTTGACCAATTTCAGTAACAGAGACATAGTAGTAAATTGCTTCTCATACCTATAGTAAATTACCTATAGAAAAGGCATATCCACAAAAACTTTGATTAGTAACTAACCTGTAAAGGTTACTGTTACGATTCCAAAAAAACTGGTGGAGGAATTTACATTTTGGTCATCAAGGAAATTTTCTCCTCAAGGACTCCCCAAAAATGATGACATGACTCTTACTGATTTGTTGAATTTCCACTAGGCCAGTCAAGGAACTTGTCTCCTAGGAGAGAAGGAGGAAGGTATGATTGACTTGATGAAAATTGATTATCTGGAGGATATATATAATCCCTTCCATATCCAAGTTCCTTCATTAGCTTGGTTGGTGCATTCCTTAGATGAAGTGGCACTCCCTCATTCTGTCGTCCAGATTCCCAAACAACCTTCTGTGCAGCTTCAATTGCTCGATACACAGAAATGGATCTAGGAGCCAGAGCCAAGTCAGCAACACATTGCGCAAGAATCACGTTACACTGGGGCATGCCCAATAAATGACAACCTTGATAACAGGAAACAGCCTGACCTGATTTAGGGCTAATGGATCAGCCAGCCCGACATCCTCACTTGCAAACCTTATTAGTCTGCGTGCAATGTAAAGGGGCTCCTCACATCCTTCCAGCATTCTTGCAAACCAATAAATCGCAGCATCTGCATCACTTCCACTCATTGACTTGCGGAGCGCACTGACAAAATTGTAATGCTTTTCCCCTGCTTTTTCTTATGCAATATGCTTGCATTGGAGTGCCTCCTTAGCATCATCTACCGTAACAACTGGTTCAAATGAACCAATCTCAGTTTCATCACTTGCCACCAAATCAAAATTCCTATCTGGCTCTACTCCTACACCTTTTTGTGGATTACCAGCCACTCGGGCAGCTGCTGTTGTGGCAGAAATTTCCAAAGCATTCAATGCCACATGAGCATCACCATCAAAATTCATAGACAAAAATTCAATAGCATCATCCTTAACATCAACCCTCATCCCTACGCTCTGTGACAATCCCTTATCTCTGAAATTACTTAACAGCTCTTTTCAAAAGAGTTACCACATGACGAGGTTTCAAAGGATTCAATGTAAGAACCCTACACCTATACAACAACGGTGTAATCAAATGAAACGAAGGATTCTCAGTAGTGGCCCCCATAAACACAACACTTTCCATCTTCAATCACAGGCAAGAAAGAATCCTGTTGTGATTTATTAAAACCTATGAACTTCATCAACAAAAAGTAAAGTCATCTAATTATTCTTAACTCTCATTTTCCTAGCTTCCTCAACAGAATCTCTAACATCCTCAAACCCACAAGTAACAGCAGACAAAGAAACAAATAGATAAAAGACCATTGTTGAGCAGAATTAACAATGGATTTAGCAATGGAAATCTTACCACCACTAGGAGGACCCCAAAAAATAATAGAAGGAATTCTTTTACGGTCAACAGCAGAACGGAGAAGAGAAATATTACCCAGAATATGTTCTTGACCAACAACTTCGAAAATAGTACCAGCTCTGACAAAGGCTCATGGGCTTGATTGGTTGTCATGTTGAGTGATTGGTTTGGGATATTGCAATTTTTGACGTTTGTTATGGAGAGGAGACGGGGTGGTTGAATCTTCGTGTTGGTCTTGTTGGGGTAAAATTGAATCAGTTAAAAAGACAAAATATATTAGCTGATTAAGTGAAGAATCCATAAAAAAATAAAAGGTCTGCAGATAACACCAACAAAAAGTAAAAATACATGTATTTTTGTAATTTTGTATATTGTAATATATAAAAAAAATGTCAAAATTAAACTAAGAGAACTTAGCTCTAGAAAATAGAAAAGAAAAATAAATCTACCTTAAATGGAAATGCAGTAAAAGAGTAATGGAATATTGTATGGAAAATAAGTTGAATGGAAAGATAGTAGAGAATCAAGCTATTTAATTTTATTTAATTCATAAATATATTTAAATAATAATTTTATCTATTTAATTATCTTATATTTAAATTGATTTTTCATTTAAATCTTGATAAACTTTAATCCATAAATATATTTAAATAATAAATTTATCTATAGAAAATATCTAATCAGATAATAATATTTAAATTTTAGTATTTTATACTTTTATCTTATAGTTTTTCTTTTTTTTTATGTTTGATATCTTGACTCTATTCACAACTGGTATCTTGAAAAATTTCTATTGCTAACATTTTTATTGTAAAGGTATGATAAAGTTTAGAATCTAAATGGATTCCTGATAACTAATTTTTCAAACGTATCATAGATTTAGACCATAAAATATTCTTACAATTGTATGACTAAAAAGTGTATAAATTATATATCAATTATGTTTAGTTTCACATGAAAGGCTTAAGAGATGTTGTAAGTATGGAATGTCATTGATATATCTGGCTTTATTTTATTTTTTTTAATTTTGAAAATTATGCATTTGCCTTTTCACTAAGTTGAACTAGTCCACTAAGTGTTAGACAAATAGTTCCTAATTTGTAACATAGAAAGTAATCTCTAGTCTTCATTTCTATCAGCATTAATATGACTGTGTTAAGACATGTGTTTGTTTATTTATATTTTTTTTTACATTTTTTTATAAAATAGATTTAAAAGTTGAAGATAATGTTATAAGTATTTGTAAAAAATATTAAAGATATGAAATAATGTTTTTAAAAGTTGTGATAAATTTAAATACTCATGTTAACTGTAGATAAATTAGAAAATATAAATTACTTTAAAATTAGTTTTAAATTAAGATAAAGTAATGTACATAACAAAAGAATTTCATTAGAATTTAAATTGATTTTGGATTAAATTTTAAAATTTTACATAATTTAATAATTTTTAAAATATATTTTTTATAAATAATTTAAAATTAATAAATATCTTATGTGTCATCATAATAAAAAGTTTTAGGAATTATCTTACATGTCGAAAAAAGAAACTGTCCACATAAACGTCCATGTCAGCAATTACTATTTGGTAACTATATATGTTGTAATATAATATATATATATATATGATATGGTATAAGATAATTTTTAAATACTTTTTAAGTATTTTTTTGAATTAAATTAAATTAAAATTTATTTTAGTATAGATTGTACAGCATAAATAACTTGCCAATTGTGATATTGTAAAAACTAAAAATTAATATTAGTATTTGTTTCCATAAACAACCATAATTTTAGGTTATAATGTTTTCATCTAAAAGTTATGAATCTAATATGATAAAAATAGGGGTAAAAATGTTAATGAAATAACATACCACTTATAACATCTTTCAAAAGAAATAAAAAGTCAATATAAAGTATAATCCACCTGAATTCATAATTCTATCGTGAAAAGATAAAAAAAAAAAGTTAATAACATATTACATTACCAATATAATCAATTTATAACATAATTTATATTTTTATTTGATGAAATGATTTAGTTAGATTAAAATATTATGTATATTGATAGAATGGTAGATTAATGAAAATAATAGCAAACAATGTAAAAAAAATAAAAAAAATATTATTGAGTTTATTTCAATATTCTTTTATTAAAAATTTACATTTTATTAATACGAATCCATAATTTTTTCATAGAGATATTGATTTATTGCACTAGGTATTTATTGAGTGTTGGTACTGACTGACTATAAGCTGTCATTAGATATTGGATGGTGACAATGAGCAAAGCGATTAGAGAATTAAGAAATATATTATTATATAAAAAATGTGCATTTTAATAGAATTTATAAGTCTGAAAATTTATTGTTAGACATTAGATTTAAAATGTTGTCATCAATCTATTTTTATTTAAGTATAATTGATTATCTAACTGAATCTATTTCATTTTAAAAAATAGTCTTAAATTTGATTAAGTATTTTTAAAATGTCGATTTTAATCTATAAAATCATGACTATGTCCAAAGTACGGTTATGAGGGAAAAATGTTATAGTACTCTCATAACGCTTATCCAAATAATGGTATCAATTGATTTTGCGTTATCCAAAAGTCAAATTTTACTAAGTAATTAGTTATTGAAAATTATCTTTAAATTACTCAAATATGTTGATAATAATTTATAAATATTTTCTCACCTTAGAAGTATTTAAGGAAACTATTTGTCACATTTTGAAGAGGCATCATTGTCAGATCCATTTAATTTAAAAAAAAAAAACTCTTATTCACCATTAAATGAGATTTAGAATCTTGATATCAATTTTTTTAAAAATTTTCTAATGTATTGGTAAAATTTAAAAAGATTCTTCACTAAAAAATTTATATAAAAATTATTCTTTCCAAAGTTTTTAGTAATTCCATCCTCAGATATTCGAAATCTAATTTTAAAAATAATTCATTTTCAAAAATATATTCCAATATATTAGTCAGACTTTTTGTCAAAATTATTGTCCAATATATTGGTAGGATTTTTTGAAAATTATTTCTTTTTGAAAATTTAATTTTTGTAAAAAATTAATAAGATTTTTCAATATGTTAGTAAAACTTTATTTTTAAATTTTTGAAAAAATTACAAATCTTCCAATATGTTAGTAAGAATTTTTTTAAAAAAATTCTTAGGTAAAATTTTAACCTTCCAATATGTTGTTAAAGTTTTTTATTATTCAAAAATTTAAAATTTCCAATATATTGGTAAGATTTATTAAAAATTCATTTTTTCAAAAATTTTCAACCTTTCAAAAAAATCATTTCATTTTTTAGAAATTATTATTATTTTTTGAAAAAAAATATTTTTTTATTAATAATTACAATCACAAGAAAACAAGAGACAAACAAACAAATTAATTAATTAATTAATTAAAATAACTTAATTTTTATTGGTTTAGCTTTAAGGGACAATTTGGCTCGACTTTATAAATAAAAAAAAAACACTCAAGGTTTATGGCAACTCGGCTCACAGCTTAATTCAAATGGTTTGGCTTAGGGTAGGATTTCAAGTCAAACGAAGAGTGTTGAGGGTTGAGTCAGGTTTTGGTAAAACATGCAGATCTTACCCAGGTTAAGGGTTCCAAAACGGCACAATTTTTGTCTTATATAAAAGCTGAAAATTTTTCTCTTCTTTCAAATTTTTTTTTTCACTCTCTTTCTTTTTTCTTTCTCTTTTCTTTTGTCTCTCTTTCTAGAAAAGTGCGATGATCGGATTCTATAAAGTTTTGTCAAAGGTTTGTTCCTCGTTGAAAAATTGATTGGGATTTGGGTTTCTTATTGAAACTTTCGTTGAAAATTGAAAACATTTTTTGAAAATCTAGGGATGTTGCCAAAAGCTGGAAAACTCATCAAAAATTGGAAAATCATTGGAATTTGGTTGAAAAACTTGAATGTCACTAGAAAATTGAATCGAAAAATTAAAATTTTTCTAGAAATCTCTAGAAAAATTGTATAAAACTTCTGTTTGCAAAATTTGATTTGTCAACGTCATTCTCTCTTTTAATTACCTCTAATTTCCTAAAAACAAACTTCAAAACAACTTCTAGCTAAGAAATCACAATTCTAACTCACTAATTTTTTTGTTCTTTTTTTCTCTTGGATGTCTGTGTGTTCTTTCATTGTGACTTACAGGTTTATTTATGGGATTGAACTAAGAGAATTTTAGATCAACTCTAATTCAATTTGAAACCAAGGATTATCACATAATCTAATTTATCACTAGCCAAATTTCTAACTCAAGCATTTTTCAGTTTATTTTTCCTTTTTTTTAACTAATAATTTAACTAATTAAAAAAAGATAAATAAAACTAAATAGTCAACTTTATTTAATTGTGTATTTAGGATTGAATTTTGACTTTTTATAATTTCAAGTTGGATTTTAGATTTAAAATCAATGACCAATTAGCTCGATTCAAGTTTTATCATCTATTTTTATTTATAATGTACTCAATTATTCCCTTATGCAACTGAAAAATTTTGACTCAATAATTGGTGTATACTTCTTTTTGTTTAAAAAGTTAGATTCAAATCATCCTAAATCCAACTAAAAAATAAATATACTCAATTACTTATAAATGTAATTTCACTTTAGAAATACTCTTAAAATTAATTAAATAATTCAACCACAAAGATAATAAAAATAAGACATTAACATGAAAGGAAAACTTATGTAAAGAACTCTTAAATTGTTATAGAAGATGAATAAAAAATATTAGATTTTGATTTGGTTACTATTTCAATTTGGATTTTAATTATGTTCAACCATTTTGGGTTTTAAATAACTACTAATTTCCATTTAGATAGGCAATGAAATTAGCTCCAGTGAGATTTAAAAAAATAATGGAGGTAACATTAGTTACTGTAGTAGTGAGATTATTTACTGTAGCAGAGAGATTAAAATAAATGGTGAAATTTATGTTTAGATGTAAAAATAGTGGGGACGATGAGGTGAATTTTAATGAAAAAAGAAAATGACTATTACAAACATAAGATTAAAATTTGTATTTAACAAAAATTTTAAATTATTTAACATTTATAAAATTATTAAATAATTGAAAATTTATTAAATTATTTTTATGTTAAATTATAATTTTATTAATAAATAATTAATAATTAATAAAAATAATTTAACATATCAAATAATTTTTTTATTTTTATTATTTATGTAGTTATTTATTTTTAGTTAAAATAATAATAAAATTTATTTATTTATATATCATATTAAATTAAATATTAATAAAATTACTTTATAGTTTTTAAATAAAAATCATAACAGAAAAAAAAAATACAAATGTTAAGTGTTTTAGTGAAAAGAAACATATTCAGGGCAATATAAGAATGAAAAAAAAAATTTGGGGGTAAAAAAGTCTAGTTGAGACACTAATGGTCGATTTGACTTTTAACCCTTGGTCCAAAACTGACTCTTCGGTATGATCATAAGATCTAAATGCAACAAATGTGATGTTATCCAAAGTATTTATTGTGCAATTGTGCTAAAAAAGTTAAGCTATTTGCAACTCGTTGGAGATCCAATGATATCCAAATTAGCCCTAAGTTGTTGATTTTTATAATAAATTAAAATCAAGTCAAATTAGTTTATTTTTATAATTATGTGTATTATATTATTTTTTAAATAATTTAAAATTTAAAATGAGCAAAAAATTTATTAATACTTAATTTGAGTTATGAATTATTTCAAATTTGAGTTGAATAATCTATGTTATTTTAATTATGTTTTCATGACATTGGTAATAAATTTCAAAATAGAATGAGAATACAACACAATGAAAATTTAAGTGTAAAAATAATGAAAATACTAATAATAATTATAGAAAAAAATCTTTATGTTTAATTCTTCCAGAGATTAAAAGATATATCTTCTTTTGAGAATTTTGAAATTCATATTTCAAATTGTTAATCTAGATCAATGAGTTTATAGTTGTTAGTTGTTGATCAAGTTTTTGCAATATGGGTTGAAGGAAACAATTCAAATATTTCATTTGAAAGAAATATCATAGTTTATATTCATCCAAGAAGATAACATAGAGTTAAATATTATTTGGGTTGTTAACCCATTACAATATTTTTTATTCTTTCCAAATTAAGAACTTGATTGGTATCAAAATATTAAAAAAGTTATTTTCGATGATAGTAATAAGAATGAAGCAATAATTAAAAAAATACCATTTTTTGTTTTGTAGAAGAAATTTTTTTATGAAAAATACAAAAGTAATTATTGTAAATTTAATATATATTTTAAAATTATTGTCTGTTTAATTTTTATCAATTTTATTTAGCAAATTTGTTTTCATTACTTTTATCATATATATAGCAAAATTTTTACTCAAAATTATATACTTATAGATAAAAATATAAAATAAAGTTTATTACTTCTACTAGTGATAGAATACTTCAAAATTTTTTAATTTTTTATATGCAAATATACTTTGTTGACAAGTATGAAAGCACACACTCTAATAATTCAATCAAATCATTAATAAAGTTTATCTTCATATGTACTATTTTACCATAAACTAAAAAATTTCAAGAATATTTTTAAAATGTTGACTTAATATATATTGTATATATTTATTTAATTTAATTTTAATATTTGCATTAGTACAAAAGTTATGATTTTAACTTATTATTATGTGTTAAACTATTGATAGTAAATTAAGAATATTTACTTACACTTTTTAAATCATTTACACTTGAACTTTTTCTTATTTCTTTATTGACATCATCTAGCATACATTATAGTAGTTTTCTTTTGGATATATACAAATCAATGATAACATAATAATATATAATTAATAACTTAGTAATTAATTATTGAAAATTTTAATCTTAATAGTAATTATCGATAATTAAGTAAAAAATTAGTAATATTTTAATAGTAAATGAATGATAATTTAGTATTTAATAATTGATAACTTTTTAGTAAATTAGTAATAATACATTAATAAATGTATAATACTTTAATGGTAAATCAATTATAATATAGTTGTAAATATATAATAATATAGTACTTAATTAAGAATAACTTATTAGTTAATTATTAATAATTTAGTAATAAATTAATAATAACTTAATAATACATTAATAATAATTTAATAGTAAATTAATTTTAATTTGATAGTAATTAATTGATAGTAGTAAATCATAAATAATTTACTAGTAATCAATTATAAATTAGTAGTAAATAATTAAAAATCATCGAAAACTTAAAAGTAATTTCGTATAACTTAGTATTAAACCACTGATAATATAATAGTTAATTAGTGATAATTTAATAGTAAATCGTATATAATTTAATATAAATCGATAATATTTGGTGTTGACTCGTAGATAATTTAGTGATAAATCGATGATAATTTTATAATATATAATTGAAAATTAAGTAGTAAATCAATAATTAAATAATATTAAATATATAAAAATATAATAGTAAATCAATAATAATTTAGTAGTAAATCACTAATAACGTAATAGTAAATTACTAATAACTTAGTTGTAAATCAGTAATAATTTAGTAGTAAATTAATTAATCATTGAAAATTTTTTTGTAAATAATCGGTAAGTTATTAGTAAATCAATTATAACTTTATAATAAACTATTAATAATTTAATGGTAAACCACAAACAATTTAATGATAAATCATTCATAATTTAATGGCAAATTATTTATAAATTAGTAGTAAATCATTGATAATTTAGTATTAAATCATTTATAACTTAGTAGTAAATAACTTATAATTTAATGCTAATCATTGATATCTTTTTTTATACTTGAAGTTACTCCAGATTATATACTGGTTACTAGTAGAAACAAAGTCAAAACTTTTATTTTAAGAGTTAAGATAAACTTAGTATGAATCTATTCAATAAAAAATTAGTGAAAAATTTTTAAACTTGAATAAAACAATAATGTTATTATATAAAATGAAAATTATTTCATATATTATTAGTGGATTTTTTAATTTCATGTTTCATATTTGTAAATGCATACCGTATATTAGTAAATCAATGATAGATTAATAAAAAATAAGTAATAACTTAGTAATTAATAATTGATAATTTAATAATAAATCAATGATAATTTAGTAGTAAATTAGTGATAACATAATAATAAATTAATTTTAGTTTAATAGTAATTAATTAATAAATTTAGTAGTAAATCATAAATAGCTTAGTATTAAATTAATGATAATTTAATAGTTAATCATTATAAACTTAAAAAATAAATAAATATAACTTAGTAGTTAATGAATAATAACTTAATAGTAAATTATAAATAATTTAATATAAATAAGTGATAAATTTATAATGAATCATGGTTAATTTAGTAATAAATTAGTGATAGTTTCATTGATAATTTAGATGTAAATTATTGATAACTTAATAAAAAGTCATTAATAAATTAGTTGTAAATTGGTAATAATTAGTAGTAAATTAGTTAATCATTGATGATTTTGTAAAAAATAATTGATAAATTAATAGTAAATTAATTATAACTTTATAACAAATCATCAATAATTTAGTAATAAATCATGTATAATTTAGTAGTAAATCATTCATAAATTAATGATAAATAAATGTTAATTTAGTAATAAATTATTGATAATTTAACGATATATCATTGCTAGTTTTGTTGTAAATTGCAAATAACATAATAGTAAATTTATCATAATTTAATTGTTAATCATTGATAATTTTTTTTTTATATTTAAAGTTATCATGAATTGAAATTTGGTTATTAATAAAAACAAAACTAGAAATTTCATCTTGGGAGGTTAGAATAAACCTATCATAAACTTATTCAATAAAAAAATTTAGTGAAAAATTTTCTAAATTTGAACCAAAGAATAATGTTATTATATGAAAAGAAAATTATCTTATCTCAAAACTAAACCCACTCTTTCCTCATATATCTATTACTAAAGATATAATGACTTAGATTTGATCAATAATCATCATAAATATATCATAAGTTATCAAAAGGTTACTAAAATTACATTAAAAGGTTATCAAAATTTTATTGAAGATTATCAAAATTGTATAATGGTTACTAAAATTATATTATAAGTTACCAAAATTGTATTAGAGGTTATCAAAATTTTATTAAAAGTTATTGAAATTAAAATTATATAAGAAGTTATAAAATTTTACTTATATTATATCAAAATTAAAATTAAATTATTAGTATTTTTAGCTTTTTAGGTGGGATAGTGATCTAAGAAGGGGTATATTGAATTTCTTCAAAATTTTTCCAAACAATGATTTTAAAATAGTTGAATAGAAAATTAAAATTAATATCACAATATAATGCAAATGACAACAAATTAATGAACTTGAAGCAAATATAAACTATAATCAAAATAAAGAGATAGGGATAAAGAAATCAAACACAAGGATTTATAAAAGTTTGATCTTTCTCCACAAGGCACCTATGTCCTCCCTTTTGGTTGTCCATACCAAGGCTTCAATCTACTATTTTGAATTGAAAATATAACCCTATCTTTTTTTTCTCTAAGGATTAAAATAGAAACCTTACACTCTCTAACACAATCAAGTTTAAAGAATTCATAAGATCCAAGCATTATAAACAAATTTAGCAATTTTAAACATCATGGTCATATAGGCATGTTCAACAATCACAAATCAATATGTATAAAAATCACAAAGTCATTTTCATCATGCCAAAATCATTCAAACAAATATATTTATAAAAAATACCATAGGATAAATTATTCAAAGCTTAATATGTGTCTAGGATTTTGATATTTGTACTTTAAAACTTATTTTTTCTTGAAAAATACCTTAATAAATCTCAAAACTAGTCAAGCTCATTTTTAACTATCTTGAACCTTTCCAACAAGTTTCAAATGACAAAATAAAGTTGTTCAAGTGGTCGTTTGGCATTAGAAACAAGAAAATAAAAAAGTCAACTTTTAATCTCATATTTCCTTGAAAAAGGTTATTAAGATGGGCAAATATATTTAAACACGCATTTAAGCTCTTTAAACCATTTGAAAATTTTTTTATCACATTTTCAAAAAGTTCAAATTGTTTTTATGCCCATAAATGTTCAAAAAACAAGATTTGATATTTTAAGCTCGACAATATTTTAAAACTTGCATGTAACACTTGTGAAAAATTAAAACCTTTGCAAGTTATCAAGTTTTCTTTGTTTGAGCAAGTTCAAATCATTGAATTCAAGATATTCAAATTCATTTCCATTTAAAAACTTGCTAAAATAATATTTCATATTTTAAAGCTTGACTCTAGTGAAAATCATTTTCAAAGCAAAACATAAAATTTCAAAATTATTAAGCTTTGAGTGCTCCCTCTAAGTTTGTGCATAAACATAAAAACAATTAAACACATAACTTAATCACATCAAGCATATATAAAATATATCTTAAGTATTAAACACAATATCAACAAGCATGAGGAATATATCAAAATCATACATTAAAAAAAAAATGCATACTTAATTTAAGCTCGTATTTTCTCAAGATTATGCAACATATGTCTTGTAATCAATTTCAGTCAAATTTTGTATAATCAATCAAGCATTCATAAATTTCATCAATAATAGGTAACCAAATTCAATTTTTCTTCAAATAAAAGTTTAGAAGTTGCCCATCTCCATTGTGTGTCTAGAGTATTCAATCTTCAATCTCACATTGTAACTCCTTGCTTTGGCCTACCTACAAGAGACAATCTCATTTGATTTTTGGTACCCAAATTGCATTGGGTCCTTGAGAGTTAGTCACCAAGTCTCTTGTTCCTTTTGAAACCCATACTTGTTTAACTCTAAATGAAACTTTTCTTTTTATAGGATAAGTATGTGTAGTATGACCATGAAAATGACAAAAATTACATTTAATCATTTTAGTACTTAATAAGCTCTTTAAAAGCTTTTGTTTTTCATTCATCAATTCATCAAATTTTTTTTTCAAAGCAATATTTTCATTTTCTAAAAATTCATTTCTACTTTGAGAGGTTTCTAAATCTATTTTCACCATTTTATTTTCTTTTTCTAAAACAAATTTTGCATTCATCAAAAACTTATTCTCTACATTCAACTTTGAAATCATTTTGTTATGTTTCATTCTCATTGATTCAAATTCCATAACTAACTCATCAAAGGTATCTTGTAATTCATCAAAAGTATATGAATTTGAATCAATTAAGTTAGAGGTTACCTTAAACTCTTCAAGAGCCATGAGACATGATGCATTTTGGTTAAAAATTTATCTTTCATGTAGCTCATCCAACTTCCTCCATATTTTATTTGAAGTGTAGCAATTTAAAACCAAGTTGAAGTTGTAGAAGTCAAGAGCTCCATAGAAAATGCACTTGGCCTTTGCATCATCCATCACTTGTGTTATATAATTTGCCTCATTTGAAGGAATTCCAAGCCTTTTCTCTATCACATTCCAAACTTTAAAATCATGGGCCATTACGAACACCTTCATCTTTATTCTCCATTCACAAAATTCATATTTATTGAATATGGGAGCTTCGAGGACTTCCTCACCATCTTGAAACTTAAATTGAGCTATAAGATCTTTACTCAAGGTGGTTAAACTTACAAAAAGAGACTAAAGCTCTTATACCAATTGTTAGCTTTTTAAATAATATGGTGATCCAAGAGGGGGCGAATTGGATTTCTCCAAATCCTAAATAATGATTTCGAAATAATTGAATGGAAAATTAAAATTAATATCACAATATAATGCAAATGACAACAAATTGATGAACTTGAAGCAAATATAAACTATAATTAAAATAAAGAGATAAGGATAGAAAAATCACACATAAGGATTTATAGAAGTTCGGTCCTTCTCCATAAGGCATCTACGTCCTTTCACTTGGTTGTCCACACTAAGGCTTCAATACATTATTTTTGAATTGAAAGTACAACCCTATCTTTTTCCCTCTAAGGATTAAGATAAAAATCTTACACTCTCTACTTTCTATGCTAATTAGCAACCTCTCAATCCTACAAATTTAATAAGATACCTCACATATTGATTACAAGATCACTTAATAAAAATTCAAACTTAAAATATCTCTCAAAGGCTAAGTGTTTGCCTAATGAAGTACAAAGAAATTTGATGAATGAACAACAATGATTTGGATACAATAAATACAAAAATATAAACTTTAAAGCTCTAAAACTCTTGAGAAAATGAATATATAGCTTTATTGATCTTGCTTTCTTGATTCATCAATATTTTTGGTGTGTTGGAGTGGCCAATATATAGAAAGATTGAAGAGTTAGTCGTTAGGGATGCTTGGGAGAAGAAAATAACCATTGAAAGCTTGAGAAACTACCCGTTGGAGTTGTTACAAGGAATACTCGACTGATCCCTTCCATGAGGGGATCGATTGGTTCATGTTTTACTACCCATTTCATGCTTGGAAAACAAGACTTGATTGATCCTTTTATGCAGGGGATTGATTGGTTCAAAAGGGTGATCGATCCCTTACATAGGGTGATCGATTCCTTCTTGCCTTTTTAATACAAAAAATGCTTTTGTAAGAAAAATCAATCGATCTATTCCTTGAGGGGATTGATCCTGTCAAAGCTAGATAGTTGTTTCCTTTTTTGCACTCTACTTACGAATTTGATCATATTTTGAGTTATACAAATCCAAATAAAAAATCATTTGAAGATTTAAAAACTAGACTTAAAAGTTTTTCTATCCATTTAAATTCATGATCTAATTCAATGTTTACGAATTATAGTGAGTTTTCAAAACTACCATTTGTGCAATTTTTAGATAACTGCAAAGTGTCTAGTAAAAATTCAAAATCTTTTCTATAAAATTTGGATTTTGATTTTGTTTGATCCATTAGAAAGTAAACTCAAAGAGCTTTCAAACCATATAAAATTTAAATATTAAAGCTTTGTGAATTAATACAAAAAAATAAAACAAGTTCAACATTGAAAAATTTTGTTCTTGTAAAACAACTTTCTTAAGTTAATTTATTTCTCAAAACTAATATTATTAAAATTGTATTAAGTCTAAAATGAATAAGTTCACTTTAAAAACAACAATTTGACTTTCATTTAAGCTCAAATAAATAATCTTTAAAAACAGTTTTGATTTGAGAAATAAGAAAACATAAGGAATGGTTTGTTTAAACTAGGGATGGCATCGGGTCGGGTTTGAGGCGGGTTTTGCTCGCCCTGAACCCGACCCGATTTTATGCTTTATCAAACCCGACCCCGACCCGAATTTTTTAATACCCGAACCCGACCCGACCCGACCCGACAATCTGTAAATCATACCCGACCCGACCCACCCGACCCAAAATTAATAAAATATTATTTTTTAAAATATAAAATATTATTTTTTAAATATAAATATTTAAAAATATCATTATATAAATATATATATATATATAAATAATTAATTAATTAATTAATTAAAAAATAATTTTTTAATAATGTAGGGTAGGGTCGGGTTTTAGGCATACCCGAACCCGACCCAACCCCGATTATTACCTAATTTTACCCGACCCGACCCCAACCCGAAACTTGAAATTCAAAAAAAAAAAACCCGACCCTATAAGGTCGGGTCAGGCCGAAACCCGTCGGGGACGGGCTTCATTGCCGTCCCTAGTTTAAACTTTGAAAATCATATTATTTATTTAGTACCAAAAATAATAAAACTTAAGAACATGTACTAAATAAATCTTTTTTAAAATATTGATCAAGCTTATTTCGCTTAATATTTTGTCATTTCAAAATAATGATTAATTCAATGCTAACGAGTATTTATCATTATTATCATAGTAAAAAATTATTTATTGAAATGAAATTTTAGAAATAAGAATTATATGTACATTACACATGTGCTAAATATAAGTATTAATAAAAAGCTTTTTTAGGAGTGTCTAAAATAATTTTCCGGATGTTAAGCAAATTTTTTTTTATTTTAAGTTTTAAAAATTTTTTAAGATGTTCATAATCATCTTACCTTTGCATTTACATCCTCCATTGCATTTTATGTATTCAAACATGTGTCGTAAAAATTTTTATTGATTATTTATAAAGAGTCAAGAAGTGAAACTGCTACAATTTAAAAGGCCTTATAAATATATGACTAATTACTAGTAAAGCATTTTGATCCCTACATAAATGCTACAAAATCCATGTGTTTATCACTTTTCTGATCTGATTTCAATGCACTGAGTAGGTGTTGTTTCTGTAACTTCTATCACTTTCTTTTCCTTCTCCTTTTCCTTTCCCCACAAAGTTAAATACAAACCAAGAATTATCATAAGAGCTCCCACAACACTATAAAATATGAAAAATAGATATCATCAGTTATAAAATGAAAACGGTCAAAGTAAAAGCAAGTAATATTAACAATTCTATAAAAAAATATTATGTTTATAAAATTATTTTTATAACGTGTAGATATAGTAGTAATTGATAGGTAATTTGATGATTTATGATAATTTATTGAAAATTTTTTATTTTAGCAAGTGATTTTCAAGGCACTTATTAATAAACATAAGGATGACCATAAGTTAGTTTTAAACGGTTTGATCACTCAAAATCGATGGAATTTAGTCAAATTGATTTGGTTAATTCATTTTTGATAATGATAAGTTAAAAAAAGTGATTTAGATTTTTTAATTTTGATTTTAAAATTAATAATTGAAACAGTCAAATTAATTGACCTTTTTAATAGATTTTTAAAAATATTATATAATATAAATATATAAAAATATTTTATTTATATTTTTAAAAATGACAAATATGATATTGGTGATAAAAATGAAATAACCATAGTTACCTTCCCAAAAACAATACATCTCCCAAAATAAGCAGTGCCATTACTGTGGTAATAACTGTCCCCAAAGGTCGAAATGCTGTAATGAAAACCGCACCTTTGTTTCGTGCCACTAATGCTTGGAGATAAATTGAAAGTCCAGATATGACAATCCCCTGCAATAATCTCTCATATATATGTTGGATTATAGATACAATGTAAATATCATTGGTAGGCTTAATTTTAGTATTTATGGTAAAAAAAAATGAAAAGATGAATCATGAATTTATAAAGCTTACACTATAAAGGACAGCAACAAGATTCATGTCCCGGGACAATCCCCAGGAGGATGCTTTATGATCTAGAACAGCTGCCATGATTGCTGAAAGTAAAGTCCCTGATAAGCAAGTTAATGATGTAAGAGTCATTGGAGCTGGATACTTCCTCACTGTCATAGTCTGCAGAATTATATGTTAATATTAGTAGTTAAAATTTTACTTAACAGTAAGTAAATATATACTATTAAGTTGATTGATCAGTGTTTTATTTATTTATTTTTTTGTGCGAAAATGTTTAATGTAAGGGGAGGCTTTTTCGTTCCAGGGTCGGAGTAAACTGCAGACCTCATAAAGAACTTACAATGGATTTTAAGATTGTCCCCAAAAGGATCTACCAACAGTGGGATTCAAATTTAGACTTTATAAATAAGTATTCAAATTATATCAACTCAATCAATTCCCTTTAACAGATTGATCAGTTTAGAATTCATGTTGAACATGTACTTAAGGGACATGATCATAATTTCAAGAATGATGAGACTTATCCAAGTAACTGACAGCTAGAATCCTATATTAATAGAAAAAAAAGGGGGATATTATTGATTCTGAATCACCTGTAAAACATAAAATGCAGAGAATGAAAGGAATGAAACCAGGAGCATGAGAGAGCCTTTAATCCAGTCCTTGTTGAATTGTAGTTTTGAAGTTCCAGTCCGATGTTGGAGTTGAGAGTGTGGTGAAATCACAACACAACCCTTGTAAAGTGTCATTACTATTGCACCGGCTAAGGCAACAAGAGTGCCTACAACCTTTGCTTGGGCACTTTGCTTGGAGATGTCCAAGGGCTCCATCCTGCATGTTATTAACCAAACAAAAAGTTGCAGTCCCCAAAGAGTTTGAAATAATTAAAAAAAGGGTCTTTAAGGATAAATCACACGAGGATTCTTTGCACAAGCTTGCAATGTCTGAAAAAAAATGTGCTGATAAGATTTCACTTTAATTGTTGATTTACCTGCATAAAACTGCTATTATAAAGGTTATTGATGGAATTAAGCTGGACAAGGCAGATGCAGCGGCTGGCGATGTGTCTTTTAACCCTACATAAAAGAATGTCCTTCCCAGAACAGCTCTGACAAGTGAGGTATGCATACAATGAAACAAATAGCTGTGAAGTCAATAATTCACTAAATAATTTTACCTTTTCAGCAGTAACTAACAAATTTCTGATCTGATTACGGAGGAAGTTGCTAGAAATTGAGATAGAGAGCATGTGAGACCTTTTGCGAGATATAAAAAGGAGAATCAAATCAAATATATTTAACACTCTTTACTCTATGATAGCGTTCAATATCATTTTCAAAATCATCATGGTAATTTAATCATCAAGGTGATCTTATCACCAATGAGATCTTAACATTATTTTGTTTAAAATCAGTAATTCTTAGTAATTAAAAATCATTCTATTTGGTATTACTAGAAATCAAACATTATTTAGTTTGACAAGATCAAGATAACCATGCACATTATAATAGCTACACAAGTTAATGATTTCAATATTATTTGAAGATAATAATTTATATATAAACTATTAGTAATATTTTATTTACTTCATAATAAATATAATTAAATTATTAAATTAAAATATATTTATAGATAATAAACTAATTTTTACAGTAGAAATTATTTAAAAACAATTTTGAATTAGAAAATAAAACTAACACATTAAAATCAAAAGATTATATTATAAATAAATTAAAAAAATTAAAAAAATATCACACAAAATATTTTTAAACTTATTACAATGAATATTAATTTAAACATATAAAAATTATAATATAAAAATATTACAATTAATTTTAAGAAAAAGCAAGTTTTTAATTAATATATTAAATAAGTAATATTGACTATTATTAATTTTATATATCACTTTACTTTAGTGATAAAATTTTTTCATTCCTTTGGATAAGTAGATCACCCTAAGACAATAATATAAGATTATCATCATGTAAGATCATTAAGTGTTTACTAAACACGATGATTTAATCAACGTGCAGCATAGATCATCATAATTTTTAAGTGATTACCTTGTATCAAACACTACCCTGCATCATCTCTACTTTCTCTTTGTTAGCTTCAGCTCTCTCTTGCTTCTCTCTTCATACACTTAACTAACTTGAATGTCAAGAGTGTGTCCCCCAATATTACTTCCAACGTCCCAGATTTTCTTCTCTATTATAAATCTTACTCACTCTCCATCATAACTTTTAGCAAGCTCCTCAATCACCAGACTAAAAATTACATCAACAAACCCTTTTTGATTTCGCTTTAAGCAGAAAAACCAATATTTTGGTGAGGTGAGAAAAACTGACCCAAAGATGCCCAGGAAAAAGATCTCTCTCATGATTACCATGCTAAATTTTGTATCAATTTTTCTGTAAGATCAGAGATTGCATTAATTGATTAATATACAGAAATGAACTTAATTATATATACAAGAGTAATCAAAGGAACTGTCCATCAAAATCATACTTGTCAGAATTAAAGAGTAATTTCCTTTGAAAACACTGAGATTACTCCTCGAAAAAAAGTAAATAGAGAATTAATCCATAAGAACAAGCAGTAATTATTAAAAGCCAAGAAGGAAGAAATAAAAGAAATTGCCTTTCAAATAGAAGTGTAAGAAGTGCAGTGGTGAGAGCTCCAAGTGCTTCTCCATAAACAACAAGCACGTAACTACTCATGCCATTATCAAGAGAGACCTTAGAGATTATGTTGCATCCTGCAAAGCAAACACTGCAAAATATGCAGATTGCATACGGTTTCACCCCTTCAATCGTTAGCTTTGTCTTTCTCTGCTTCATCCCTCCAACGTTTTCACCATCCTGATGATGTGCTTCCATTTTCATTAATGATAACATGCATTTTTTTTTTAATGATGATCATCTGCTTTTAACTAGGCAAAGGCACCCAGTTCTTCTGACATTTCACATCCCCACCATCGATTGTTGAATCCACTTCGTGTGGCAATGTGGTTCATGACTCAGATGCGAAAGAACCCTAATAACAAGCATCCAATCAAATTACTATATATATATTGGGCCACTCATTATATTTGACATATAATTCCGCAAATACAAATGCTTCCTTATTATCCCTTGATTCAGTTGGTATGTTATTAAAATTAGCATTTGAAAGTTACGAGTTTAAAAAAATTTATGCTCAAAATGTTCTTTTTAACTAGATAAATGGTAAGGTAGAATGATTTGAGGGTAGATCAAAAATTAAAAGCAATTATTATTCATTTTTGCTGTATTCAAGCATAATAATCATCCAAAAAAAGAAAGAAATTTCAAAGATGCGTATTGTCAAATATAAACATAAACTAAGAGTCCAAATTTAATTCAATAAATTTATGTAGTTTAAAATTTAAATTTTAAAATCTACAATTTTTTATCTTGTTATCAAACTGCAATATGCACCGAATGCGACAAATATATACATGAAAACATGTCTGCTAAATTTTATTTTTGGCTACTTGTTTAGCCTTTTTTTTTAAAGGGGGGCGGGGGGAGAATGACTTCAATTTTATTGGTGGCAATAAAGTAAGTGATCTTGGTGAGTGTACTTCAACTATTAGAGGATATAAAACATTTAAAGTGGGAGATATGGGTGTTTCTGTGTGAGTTTTTCTTATGTTTACGGTGATACAAGCAAATTTGGTTTCCTATTATGTGTATATATGTGTATGATTCATCATTGATGAGGTGCGATTTGCATTTTTGTTCACTTTCCAATTAATTATTTAATAGTATGGTTGCCAAATCATTCGTTTATTTTGGGGCTAATGATGGAGTAAAACTTAAGTAAATTTTCATAGATAAAGTTTATAAATTTTTTTTAATGATTTAATAAAATTTTCATAAAAAATTTAAATTATAAACTGATAGAATTCAATGTAAAAACTAATAATATATAAAAAAAATAACTTATTATTCAAATTTGATCGATATTTATTTACCAGTAAAAATTTTATTAATATTTTTATTAAAAATATCTATCTAAAAAATTATATCAAATTTTCTTAAAATCTATTCAAATTTTACATACTTAGTCTATATAATGAGACAGTTCAATTTATTAATTTTGATTTTGATTTTTAACTTTTATTTTAATCATTTTTAATAGAAAAATTCATGAATTTCACCTAAAAAATTTTATTTAAATCTTTCTCTTAATAATTTAGCATGGATTGGATAATATTGAATTTAATAAGTAAAAAATAAGTTTTTCTATATTAGCATATGCAACTACTTTTTTAAGTTACAATTTCTTTTATATATATCAAAAAAAAATTTTTCACTAATGATAAGTTGATAGTTGACTGATTTATAAGATTTTAACATAAGAGGTTTAAAAGTTAAATTTTATTAGCAGTCTTTTTAGGCTACTTAATTAGGTGTGTAATTCAACTAATAATTCACCAAACAGCTCATTAAGCTTGTTCTATAAAATAAATAAATTATTTTGAATAAATTTCTAAAATTCGTTTAATAAATGAGTTGAACTTGATCGTACATGTGTCCAGTTGATGAATGTATACAAACAAATTAATTTATTATCTATTTATATCCCTTGGGAACTCATTTAAAGCAAACTTGCATATTGTTAGATTAAAATAAAATAGCAGGAGTAATATATTTTAGATTAAAACCTAAATTATTGAAAAAAAAAAAGAGTTAAGGCAACATATTTGATTTTCTTGGTAAAAGAAAATTTCTGGGCCAAGCCCAATGCTCCATTGTTTAACAGACCTTGTTTAAATCCATAAAACCGAAGCTTAAACAGTGAAAATAGCAGAGTGCAGACCGGGACTACAGAATGATGGCACACCGCCTTTCAACTCCTCTGTCCCACCGCCTCTCTTCTTCTTTCAACAGCCGTAACACTCCAAGTCCTTTCGTGGGGCAGAGGGGCATCAGGCCAACTAGGCGGTGGCATTGAAGAAATCAGAATATACCCTTCTCCAGTTTTACTCATTCTGTGTAAATGTTCACCGAGATATGTTACCAAGAAGCTGTAACTGTAACTGTAACTGTAACTGGTAATGAGAGGCCTATTTCTTTGTTTGACGCACAGAAACAGGAAGAGGGAACTGATGAGTGGAAGTTATTAGATGCCTACATCATTCCCAAGGAATGGATCTGATCCTTATGCATCAACCCTGAGGGATGGATCTAATACCTACAGGTTGAGTTTCTTTGTATCATTTTGAAATTTCGCAATGGTTTCCATATTTTTCCGTTATTTTTTCCCACGGAGTGTTTTCCTGCCGCAGAAGTTGTAACTTAGATTTGTGGTTTGATCGTATTAAGGTGATAGGGGACTTTAGATGTAAATCATGTGAATGTGGTTCAATAATTATTCCTGTAATACACATTGTTTAGAGGTCAACAGTTGCTAAGAATATTATGAATCTGTTAAAATCTCTGTGTTTAAGTTAATATGGAGTTTTCTTCACGGGCATTCTGTTGAAGAAAATTGTTCCCCTGCAACTCCGAGCAGCATTTTTCTTGATACCCTTCATTTTATGATCATTTGATGGCTTGGGAATTTGACTTATATCTCTTGGTAATTTTAGAATGTGTTACATCCTACATTAGATAAAAAAATTTAATTATTAGTAAATAAAATTAATTTTTATGTTAATTTTATTCATATTTTAAATACTTATGCTTGAATAGAAACAATTATCATATGATAAATAGTAATAATTATTTGAATATAAATAGATTATTATTTATAAAAATAATGATTATATAAAAGGTAATAACTATTTGAATAGAAATTTATATTTATTCATTTATTATAAATAGATTTCTCAGTATAATCATTTTCATTAGTTTTGATTAAAAATTTTGAGATTTTCTTATATCCTAAAGATATAATTGTCTTTAAAAAAATATTTTTCACGTTTCAAAGCCAATTTTTTATTATTTTTCTTAATTTATTTATTTTTCTAACAATTTAAAGGCAATTAAGAAATTCATATTTTGTATGAAAATGATATAAGGAAAAAAATTGGTAAAGTTGGCAAAATCAACTTTTGAAATAAGCATGAAAGCTTCAATTATCCAAATAGTTTTTTTGTGAAATAAATACTAAATACAAGATAAGTTTCTTGTTATTATCTTTCTAGTTTTTATATTCTACTAAAAGAATGGATGATTAATAATTCATAAAAGACCTTAAGTTTAACTGAATTTTGCTTTCTTTATTAACTATTCTTTTAATCTTTTGATTTTGAATTAAATTATTTAATTTATGATTCATAATTTTATGAAATGTTATATATGGATTTTCTTGATCATAGCATTGAATGGTTATGAGCATAAAATAGACATAGAGTACTTGCTAGCTTTGGTTATGAATATTTTATAGCCTTGTTATATTTTGATAATACCATAGTTATTTGATCAAAATAATAAAATTTTTGAAAATTATTTTAAGACATAAAAAATTGTGAATTTATAATTTTTTTTGAAAAAGAAGCAAGTATATATGTTTTTATCATAAAATTATATTTTATGATTCATATTCAATGAATGCATTTTATTAACAAAAGAATAATGCATGATTCATATTGTTTGATTTATATAATATTATTTCGACAAGCAATAAACATATTATCTAAGATAATTTGAATTCAATTGGAGAAATTATATAATATTTTGTAATTAGTTAAAATGCTTTCTATTTGTTGGGTGAAAGAATTTCCTGTATTTTATAATTTGGACACAAATTTTATATTTTTGTCTGGTTATACATTAAATTTTAATTGTTTTTAATGATATTAACTATAGTGGATATAATTTTAATATCCATAATAAAATAATTTTATAAGTATCCATGAGTTGGTATAAAAGTCTCAAAAGGAAACTATATAAAACATGAATTTACTAAAAGAAAATATTTTTTAGGATGATTATATTTGACGTCATACTTATTGATGTATATTCTCATATTGAGTTAAAAATATAAAATTTTGAAACTTTTATGGAAAGAAAATATTAAGATATAGAATATTTATTAGTTATCTTTCACTAAAGGTGGATTTGAAGATCTTTTGCTTAAAAAAAAAAAAACCACCAAACAGTGAAAAGATAAAAAAATGACAACTTGATTAAATATACATGATATTTTGATAATTAAATATGACATTCTTTAATAAAAGAATGCATATTTGCATATGGTGGGGTGATAAGAATCAAAAGAATTAAAAAATTACCACTATAATGTTATGAGTAAATTATACAACTAATAAGTTTAGTATACTTGTTAAAGCAAAACCATAAAAAAAAGTCCTTACATATCTTAAAAGGACTAAAATGATTTGATTTATTTATTCATTTTATTCAATTGTATTAAAAGGATAATTATATTAAAAATGTATAAAAGTATGAAAATATAATGATTGAAATTTATGAGTATAGAGTTGTGGCCATAATCAATACCAATTATTTCTTAAAATGATAAGAATGAGGCAATAAAAGCATATAAATGATATGCAAAATAAAAAGTTTAGTTATATTAATCTGAAGTGATTATAATAGAGATTAAATCTCAAGTGAGAGTAATTACCATAAAAGAAAATTGAATTACAAGATATTTTGTTAGTAGTATTACAAGTAGAATGGATTTAAACCCTTACTATGAAACACTAATAATGAGAACCCAACTTTGAACTAGTAACCTCTAATTACAAAGTTTAATGAGTAAAAACAAGTTATTGTTAAATGTTTGTTAAGTGCTTATAAAATTCATTCAAATTTTAGAAATTAATGTGGTCCATTGCGTAGGAAGAATAAGTTTTTATACTTTTAATGGATTTTTAAACGTCAAACAATAGAGACATAATGGAAACTTAACTTATATAAACATAAAACCCGTGCCGTTTCAATAAGAAGAATTTGGGTTTCTCTTCTAAATGTTTATAAATAGGATAAACACATTGTTATAATAGTGTTAAAGTGGTTATAAACCTTTGATAGAAGAATAAATAAGTATTATGTGTATTATATTTTCAATTATAACACTATAAGTTGAGATTTAATCTGCGGACACCGTCAACTTCTTTAGAATTCTAAAGTATATATGTGAATTAAAGGTTTAAATCGAAAAATATCTTTTTGTATTCATGATATTTATTTGTGTAAAAAGTTAAAAATTAAACATCAACATTCCAAACTAGTGAGAGATTTTTTAATAGTTTAGAATGTGATGTATCCCACATTGGATAGAAAGACTTAATTATTGGTAAATAAAATTAATTTTTGAATTAATTTCATTCATATTTTAAATATTTATGTTTGTATAGAAACAATTATCATATGATAAATGGTCATAATTATTTGAATATAAATAAATTATTATTCATAAAAATTATGTTACACAAAAAGTTATAACTATTTGAATATAACTTTATGTCTATTCATTAATTATAAATAAATCTTTCGGTATAATTATTTTCACTACTTTTGATTTGAAAGTTTTGAAACTTTGTTGTACCCTAAAAGTATAATTACCTTTAAAAAAAATTTTTCACACCTTAAAGCCAAATTTTTTTTATTATTTCTATTCTTTTTTTTTTATTTTTTCTAAAAATATATATCAAAATATTAGTTTAAAAAAAAGTCTTGGTAAAAGGTTGGTGTACTCTAAAGTCATAATTACCTTTTAAAAAAATATTCTTCACACCCTAAAGCCAAATTTATTTTTTTATTATTTCTATTATTTTATTTATTTTTTCTCACAATATATGTCAAAATATTAGTTTCAAAAAAAGTCTTGGTAGAAGGTTGGTGAGCGTTATTTTCCAATTGCTTTTAGGAGTCCACTGCTGTAATACTTGCTGTTTAAGTGCCTTTTCACTCTCGTCAATATTCAATATTGGAATTGCCAATTATCTGAAGCAAACATTTCCTGATGTTTCCATGTCAATCTATTGGTTTGCGCTCACACCATAATGCAACGATAAGGCAAAATTACTTGGCAAAGGTTTCTTAGAAAGAAATCCTCCCACTTCCTTCCCCTTTCTCCATTGACAACTTCCATAGAATTTAACCACTTTCATAACAAAATTTCGGTCTATCAAACTATCGAACATCATGTAGTAATTGTATCATAATTTTGACCAATATCAGCAACAAAAACATAGTAAATTGTTTCTGATATTTTACCTATAGAAATGGCATATCTACAAACAATTCCAAAAAAACTACTGGAGGAATTTACATTTTGGTCAATCAAGGAAATTTTCTGCTCGAGGACTCCCTAAAAATCATGACATGATTCTTACTAGTTTGTGAATTTTCGCTTGGCCAATCAAAGAACTTGTGTACTAGGAGCGAAGGTGTAAGGTATGATTGACTTGATGAAGATGGATTATCTGGTGGATATTTATAATCCTTTCCATATCCAAGTTCTTTCATAATCTTGGTTGGTGCATTCCTTAAATGAAGTGGCGCTCCCTCATTCTGTCCTACAGATTCCTTAATAACCTACTGTGCAGCTTCAATTGCTCGATACACAGAAATGGATTTACAAGCAAAAGCCAAGTAAGCAACACATTAGGCAATAATCACATTACACTTAGGTAAGGCCAAGAAATGACAACCTTGATAACAGGAAAAGCCTGATTTAGAGCTAATGAATCAGCCAACCTGACATCCTTACTTGCAAACCTTATTAGTCTGTGCGCAATGTAAAGGGGCACTTAACATCCTTCAAGCATTCTTGCCAACCAATAAATCGCAGCGTCTGCATCACTTCTCCCAATTGACTTGTGGAGCGCACTGATTAAATTGTAATGCTCTTCCCCTGCTTTATCGTACGCAATATGCTTATATTGGAGTGCCTCCTTAGCATCATCCACCCTAACAGCTGCTACAAATGAACCAATCTCATTTTCGTCACTTAAAACCAAATCGAATTCCCTATCGGGCTGTACTCCTACACCTTTTACTGGATTACCAGCCACTCAGACAGCTGCTATTGTGGCAGAAATTTCTAAAGCATTCAATGCCACACGAGCATCACCATCACAATTCATAGACAAAATTTCAGTAGCATCATCGTTAACATTAACCCTCAACCCGACGCTCTGTGACAATCCCTTCTCTTAGACAATAATAGCTCTTTTCAAAAGAGTTACCACATGATGAGGTTTCAAAGGATTCAATGTCCTACACCTAGACAACAATGGTGCAATCAAATGAGACAAAGGATTCTCAGTAGTGGACCCCACAAACACAATACTTCCATCTTCAGTCACAGGCAAGAAAGAATCCTGTTGTGATTTATTAAACCTATCAACTTCATCAACAAAAAGTAAAGTCCTTTTATTATTATTAACTCTCATTTTCCTAAGTTCCTTAACGGTATATCTGACATCCTTAACCCCACAAGTAACAGCAGACAAAGAAACAAATCGAAATAAAGACCATTGTTGAGCCGAATTAACGATGGATTTAACAATGGAAGTCTTACCAGTACCAGAAGGACCCCAAAAAATAATAAAAGGAATTCTGTTACGGTCAACGACAGAACGAAAAAGAGAATTGTTACCGAGAATATGTTCTTCAGCAACAACTTCGAAAATAGTAAGAGCTTCGACAAAGGCTCATAGGTTTAATTGGTTTTGTCGTGTTAAGTAATTGGTTTAGGATGTTGCAATTTTTGACGTTTGTTATGGAGAGGAGTTGGGGTGGTGGAATCCTCGTGTTGGTCTTGTTAGGGTGAAATTCGGATGATTGGAGCTGTGACTGTGCGTTCAGAAGATGGAGGAGAATTGGAAAGTTTGGAACGAAAATGAAAGAAGGGGTCAAGTTTGGGTTGGAAAGGAGGAGGAGTTGGCCTGGGATTGGAGGATTTGTGGGAAAGAATCCATTCGGTGGCTTTGAAGGTGGATTTACCGCCGATAGTAGCAAGGGCTTGTACCGCTAATTCACTTGGAAACCCCATGCTTAGAAGACTAAAGATAAGTATTTAAGGTGAAGTTGGTGAAATTTATAATTAAAAATGATTAAATAAAAATTAAAATTGAAAATCAAAATCAATAAATTGAAATGTCTTATTATATAGATTAAGTGGACAAAATTTTTAAAAAAATTAATAAAATTTATATATAATTTGATATAAATATTTTTAGTAAAAATATTGATAAAATTTTTATCGTTGTATCGATTAAATTTGAATTATAAGCTATATTTTTAATAATTGTTTTTACATATTATTGATTTTCACATTAAACTCTATCAATCTATCAGTTTAGATTTTTTATTAAAGTTTTTATTAAATCATATTTTTAAAAAATTTCACAAATTTCATCTAAAAATTTTATGTAAGTTTTCTCTTGCTTAAGAGATGCTCCATCTTTTTTCTTTTCTTTTCTTATCCCATGAAAAGAATGGCTAAATGCTCAAATCAAGATCAAACATTTGGGTGGTAGTTCAATTCAAGACCAAAAGTTTTAATTTATACAAATAAGGATTAAATATTATCGACTTATAACAATGTAGGATTTATTTCAAAGGAAAATGGAATGTGCATGTTACGCGCTGTTATAAAACGTAAAAAGAATACGAATAGGGACTTCAATTTGGTGGTTGTACTCTATGCTGATTCAGATTTTTTTTACTATTTCAAAAAAAAAAAAAGAAATGAAAACTTATTTGGAAAAAAAAAAACCTATGTTTAACCTAAATTAGAAAAAACAAAAAAATTCCTAAACCTAAAGCAGATCATCTTTAACCTTAATCACCCAGACAAGTTATTTCAATCACTGATTCAATTTCATTTGTTAATTTATATGAGATAAGCATTTAGCCTATTTTAGGGAACCAACATTCGATTCAATCGATTATGCTTCAAGAATTGATTTTGTTTAAGGTTCAATCGTTTAGACTTTGAAATTTTAGAAGGTTAGTTGTTGTTTTTTTGCTAGATTTGTGTAAGTTGAATAATATGTATGCATATTTTAGGTTCTGTTGTTCTTCATAGTTAGCCATTTTGTGGTTAAGGGTTTTTTGTTCTTCAAAGTTAGGCATATTTTGGTTTAGGATTTTCTATAATTCTTCATTCTTAGGCATATTCTGATTTATAGTTTTTTGTTATTGTTTTTAATTGCTCAAATTTGTAGTTAAGGTTTTCTGTTGTTATTCTTAATTGCTCGAATTTATAGTTAAGGTTTTCTGCTATTTAGGCATATTCTGATATGTGGTTGATCATACTTGTTTAATTATTTATATAGCCTTTTGATGGTTACCCATCACTTAGGCCTCCACTAGTGCTAGCATAAGTGATCACCCATCATTGTTGCCTTAATTTATAGCATAAGTAAAGCTAATTAATCAGCATAAAAATAAATGTTATTTCATAAAAAAATTTACTTAAAAGAAACCAATAATTCATGGTAGCAAAGATTATAAATATGGTTAAATTTAGGATTGAAAATACTTACAACCTAAATTTTTTTTAGTAATTAAGCTGTTGTGTCAAAATATTGGAATTAAATCTCCATATCACTACTTGACCAAAAAGATTCAAAAAATATACACTAAAAATCTAACTTTCAAGACATCTTCTAAAATTTGAGCAAGTCTAATATAATTGTCAATTATAGCAATTCAAAAATAAAATTATGATAAGGATAGCCGCAGAACCAGTCACAAAATCATCAGAAAGATAACCAAGCTTAATTATAAATATGATCACAACTCAAGTCCACTTTATAAATTATCTTGTCAAAATATTAGCAAATAATAGCATAAGTCAATCATGTGAATTTTAATTCTAAAAACAAAATAACACAGGAAAAACATGCTAAACTTTTGAGCTATGATGTATACATAAAAGACCTATTATAAAAGAAAATTGCATTTCAAAGAATGACTATTAGTTATAACAAAGTAAGAGCTTATAACAGAAATTAGATAACAATGTAAGAGACATACACACTTAAACTAATTGCAATTTTCGTTGTTAGGATTTAGGGTTTCTTATAACACTTATAGCATAAAGTTTTTACTGGAAATGACTTTTATAGCATTTATCACTATTGTTGATGGAATTTAGGGTTTATTGTGATAAAATTTAATTTTTGTTTTCCAGTATGTGTTTTTATTATTGTATTCTATAAATTTCACATACTGGAGCTTTGTTAGTAATGGTCATAATCTAATGTATATAAATGAGATAGTAGAGGACTTAACAATTGATCCTGATAATATATCTTACTATGAGTTGTTAGACATTTGTAATGAGACTGGATATATGAATATTAATTAGATGTTGTATTTAAAATCTTGAAAACACTAACTAATGGCCTGATGATAGTTAATGATGATAAAAGTACTCTTGATATGATTAGGTATAAGATGGATCTAGGTATAGTTGATGTATATATAATACATGGTATACGTGAAGCTATTTTAGTTTTTGAGCTATTAATAGGACTTGAAGTGAAAGATGTAGCTAAGGTAGTAGAGAATGAAATAGTATAAAATCAACATTTAGCTAATGCAGTAAGGAATAAAATGGTGAAAAATCAACATATAGATAAGGTAGTAGGGAATGAAAGGATAGAAAATAAAGAGGTGATTAAAGAAGCAAGGGTAGAGAATGAAGATGTAATTGAGGCAGCAAGGGTAAGAACTAAAGATGATATTAAGGTAGTAGGGGTAGGAAATGAAGACATGGTTGGAGAAGGAAGGGTAATAAGGGTAAAACATGAAGATGCGGCTAGGGTAAAAGTTGAAGATGTAGCTAATAAAAATAGTAGTGAAATAGATGACCTTAGGATAGAACCAGATTCAACCTCACTAGTCAATGATGATGTTGATACGGGATATTAGAGCGAGTACTATAACTCTGATGAGTATAGTGAGCCTATTAGTGATGAGGATGAAATGGTTGATAATGCTGCTAGGATAAGAAGTAAGTTTTCAGTATATGATCCCAATGTAAAGCCCTTTTACATTAAGTTAGGCATGTTGTTTAAGAATTTAAAACAATTTAAATATGCTATTTATTTACTATCTATTGGACAAATAGAGGTATATTTTAGGCAAAGAACCATAAAAATTTTGTTTGAGGTAAATGTGTTGCAAAACAATGTCTTTGGATAATTTATGCAACATATTATAAAAATGCAATCATTTCAAGTGAAGACTTATAATAACAATCATGAATGCAATAAGATTTTCAAAAGCCTAAGGATGAGTCAAGCTTTTTTCGCTGAGTTGTATACAAATAGATTTATAAAAGATCTTTTTAAAAATGCAAAAGTGCATAAGTTAGTTAGGAAAGAGTTTGATACATGGGTGAATATAAGCATGATAAGAAGGGTTAAAAAAAGTGGCTGATAAAGTTATTATTAATTATAAGGATGAGTTTGGACTTTTATGAGATTATGAATAGAGAAACTAATAAAAGCAGCACAGTGAAGATACAAGTTCATAGTCCATTGACAAGTTCTCCACATGTATTTGAAAGGTATTACATATGTTTTAGGGTATTTAAAAAAGGTTTAGAGAATGGTTGTAGGCTTTTTTTGAAACTAGATGGTTGTTAGCTTAAAAGTTTGATAAATTTTGAGTTGCTATGTGCTGTTAGTAGAGATGAAAATAATCAAATGTTTTCAGTGGCTTAGGCATTGGTGGAAGTGGAATGTATAGCTTCATAGAAATGGTTTCTTAATTTGTTAAAATCAAACATAGTGTCTTTGAAAAATGGTATTAGATGAATAATTATGACAAATCAATAAAAGATAAATATTTATATGCTAATTTAAATTAAATTATGAACTAAATACTTTAACTAATTATTAATTATTTTCATATCACTTGTAGGGCCTTGATAATGTAATTGCAAAATTGCTTTCGGATGCTAAACATAGATTCTATGCTTGGCATGTATATGTTAATTGGGCTTTAGGGGACATAAGGGTGAGAAGATAAAAAGGATTTGTGGACAATTGCTAAGTCTTCAACAGTCATACAATTTAAAGAAAACATAAAAAAAAATTGTAGGAAAAAAATGATATTGTAGCTATAGACATAATAAAAGCTTTACCTCAACAATGGTGTAAAGCTTTTTTTAGCACAAACTCTAGATGTGAGTTGGTTGATAACAACTTATGTAAAGCATTTAATAGGATATTGCTAGATACAAGAAAAAATCAGTAATTTCTTTATTTAAAGACATAAGAAGGTCTCTAATAGTAAGAATTGAGAAAAAAAATGAAAGAATGCTCTAAGTAGAGAGGTGTGATTGGTCTTAACAATGTAAAAGTGATAAAAAAAATACAACTATAGCATCACAATGTGTAGTTGCATTTAATAGAGATGGTGAATATGAAATAAATGTTGATGTAGACAGGTTCATTGTCCAACTTGATGAGAAAACATATAGTTATATAATGTACCAATTTTTTGGTATCCCACTTGCATATGCTATATGTGCAATTAAAGATTTAGATGAAAATAATGAAGATTTATGCCTAATTGGTATCATAAGGAGGTATATTTGTAGACTTATAGAAATGCTTTACAACTTATGCCTAAGAGAAAAGATTGGGCCAAACCAAGGATAGAAGATAATGTTTTGCCTTTAGAGTTTAGAAAGATGCTAGGCAAGCACAAAACTAGCAGAAGAAAGAATCATGATGAGCCTAAGAGAAAAAGCCTAACAATTCAATAAATTTATCTAAGAAGGGCATAATAATGACGTGTAAACTATGTCATCAACCAGGCTATAACAAAAGAGGCTATCTTGTGGTAGGTAATTAGGTAATTTTATTCTTATTTTATTTTTATTTATTATTATAAACATTGTAATATTGTGGATCCTCTTTTTTCAAAGTGCCTTAACCCATCAACTCAACTTTATTATTTTTTTCCATGATAACAAGATTATCATGTGCTCAAATATGAAGACTAGAACATGAAACAAAATGCATTAAGTATTACAGATCTTATTGAAATTACACAGGGTCCAAGCAACAACTATTGCTTTAGCTACTACTTATGGTGCTTTCGCATTAGCTTTTACTTCTGCATCCAGATCTAATTACGTATCTGCATCTGCTTCAGCTAATATCAATGGTTTTACATCTGCACAAACCTTATATCCAGTTTCAAATCTAGCTTCAACAAATCCCATTTTTATTCCAATTTCAACTCCAACTTCAAATCTGGTTTCAACTCTATTTTCAAATCCAATCAATGTTGTTGCTACTGTTGCTATTGAAAATGCAAAACTAAAGTCCAAAAGGCCAATAAAATTTATTAGAGATGTTCTATAAATGAGGATGAGAGACTTTATGAGATGACTGATGAAAAAACAAGTATCTTATCAAAGTTTATCTCTTATACAACAATCACTGAGAAGAGAGTAATTTTAGTAAATAGTATTAGAAGTCACAATGATAAGCACACTATTAGGGTGTAACCAAAAGCAAGACAAAAAGCATGTAAAGTTATGGATTATATGCAAACTTAGAAACATGGAGACAAATATTAAATGTAAGTAATTCTTTACCAAACATATATTTTTCTTATTTTATTTCCTTAAATATTACCCATTATAACTTGATAAATGTTATTCAATAGGCTGGATTGAGACGTCAGAAAGTGATAGCAGTTGGGACAAACAGAGATAAGAGGAAGGTTGTTAAGGATGTAATTGGTACTCAAAAAAATTAAATTCTTACTTCTAAAAGAAATAAGGAGAAATAAAAAATCTAAGAAATTGATGTTCTATTCTATTGATCGTTGCTGTTAGTTGCTGATGTTAACTATTTTTTTCTTGTTAATGTTGTAAGAATACTTTCTATTTAGCCTTTTATTGGTTGAATGTTTTCTGTATTGAATGTTGTGTAAGAACACTTTTTGTTGACATTCAACATATTGCTTTGTTATAAGATTACCTCTATTATCAAATTGCCTCAGATTATTTTCTAGTTGCATATTACAAGTTGAATATATTGTACTGAACCACATTTTTGTATCTAATAACATAAAGTAACAGAATTAACAGCTAATAACATTGATTCAACTGTCATCAACATAATAAGAGTTTTAACAAACATTTACAAACCTTCATAACAATTTTAACCCACTATCAAGTATACAAGTTAAGTTTTCAGAATTTTTTTGGCATTGAAAAAAATTACACAAAACACAAGTATAAAAAAGAATGAGATAAGCCAAATTATTTTTTAGTTGCCATCTTTATCATGTCCACCACCAGCAATTTTTTTTTTCAATTTTAACCTAAAAAACTAACTTTTCTCCTCGGCTATATATTCTTTACAATAATGTCAGCTTCACCAACATTTTCTTTCAACTTTGAAACTTCATATTTCAAACTTTGAACATGACTATATAAAAATTTTTCTCTTTTTTTCAGCCCCAAAATAATTTCTTTTGCTCTTTTAGAAGTTTTAGGATAATGCCATAAATGAAATTCACAAACAATTTCCTACAATCACACCAAAGAAATATCAATAAGCAAATTCTAGCAATCACACCAAGAAAATATCAAGAAACAAATACTAGCAAAAACATTAAAAAAATACCAGTAAATTTACTAGATGATGTGGGCATTTATAAAATCTTCTACTAGGATTGCTATTTGTCCATGAAGTCCACTTAGCTACCTTCATATTGCAATAATAGAAAATGGGTTTTCCCTCAAAGTCTTATTCTACAAGGTAACTAACTGAAATTAACTTAGTGTTTATATCATGAGACCCTCCTCTAGAAACCCTGCAATTTAATATTTTGAAGAACAAATTCAAAGAAAATCAGAGCATGAGAAAAATCTAAAATTTATACCAACCTTGAATTTACGCTACTAGATGAACTAATATTTGAAGAAAACATTATGTTTAGATGTTATTTCAACTAAAAATTTTCTCAATTTATGGTAAAAAATGAGAAAAAAAAAAAAAGGAAAAGACTTGCTTAGAAATGAAAAACCCTATACTCAAGCTCTCTGATATTATTACAGACAAAAAGAATAAAAAAGAACAGGATAAAAACAAAATAAGCTTAGAAAAATAGTCAAAATCTTAGCTAGGCTGTCGTTACATGTAGATAACTTAATTCCACATTACATTCCACATCATGTTTATTTGTGATGGCTTTTACACGTAGTTAATTTAATAGTGCGTAACATGCATATCTCATTTTTCATTGAAATAAAATCTTACATTGTTACAAGTTGATAAAGTTTGATCCTTATTTGTACGAATTAAATCATTTGGTCTTGAATTGAATAACTACCCAAACGTTTGATCTCGATTTAAGTATTTAGCCAAAAGAATATAACCGAGGGAATATGGCACGCAATGCTGGAACTATAAAAAGAAAATGAATAAATTTATTTTCTAGATTTTATTGCATAAATAACTTACCAATTATGATATTGTAAAATTAATATTAGTATTCGTTTCCATAAACAACCATAATTTTAGGTGATATAATTTTTATCTAAAATTTATGAATCCAATATGACAAAAATGGGTGTAAAAATGTTAATCAAATAACATACCACTTATAACATCTTTCAAAAGAAATAAAAAGTCAATATAAAAGTATAATCCACCTGAATTCATAAATCTATCGTGAAAATCAATAAAATTGTGTTAATAATACATTACCAATATAATCAATTTATAACATGATTTATTTTTTTATTTGATGAAATGATTTAGTTAGATTAAAATATTATGTATATTAATGGAATGGTAGATTAATGAAAATGATAGCAAACAATGTAAAAAGTTTTTAAAAAAATTATTGAGTTTATTTTAATATTTTTATTAAAAATTTACATTTTATTAGTACGAATTCAAAATTTTTCATAAAGGTATCGATTTATTATAACAGGTATCAATTAAGTGTTGGTTGTTAGCTAACTATGAGTTATAATTACGTAATAGTTAGCGACAGTAAATAAAGTGATTAGAGAATTAAGAAATATATATTCATATAGAAAACTTTAGCAATGTCTAAGGAAAAATTTTAGAATGTTTAGGAATTTTTTTTAAATTTTTGTTTTTTTTACTTTTTTTAATATGTTCACAATCACCTTACCTTTGCATTTGCATTAGCCATTGCATTTTATGTATTCAAACATATGTAATACAAATTTTTATTGATTATTTAAAAAGTGTAAAGAAGTGAAACTGCAACGGTTTAAAAGGCCTTACGAATATACGATTAATTACTAGTAAAGGCATTTTGATCCCAGCTTAAATGCTACCAAATCCATGTGTTTTTCACTTTTCTGATCTGATTTCAACACACTGAGTAGGTGTTGTTGCTGTAACCTCTATCACTTTCTTTTCCTTCTCAGTTTCCTTTCCCCACAAAGTTAAATACAAACCAAGAACTATCAGTAGAGCTCCCATAACACTATAAAATATGAAAAATAGACATCATCAGTTATAACACGAACAAGGTCAAAGCAAAAACAAGTAATATTAACAATTTTATTAAAAAAAAAGTATTATATTTATAAAAATATTTTTATAATGTGTAAATATAATAGTAATTGATAGATAATTTGATGATTTACAATAATTTATTTTTTAACAAAACAAGTGATTTTTTAGGCATATTTTAATAAAAATAAGGATGATCATAAGTTTTAATCAATCGAATTTAGTCGAGTTGATTCAATTAATTCGTTTTCGATAATGATTAGTTAAATAAAGTGGTTTAGCTGATTAATTCTCTGAATTTTGATTTTTAAAATTAATAATTGAACTGATCAAATTAGTTGATTTTTTTAATAGATTTTTAAATATACTATATAATATAAATATAGACAAATATTTTTATTTATATTTTTAAAAATGACAAATATAATATTGGTGACAAAATTATACCGTTAGTTTTATTAAATGATAATTATTGTTCAGAATTGGCAGCAAAAGAATTGTAAAAAAAAAATTAATTTTTAAAAATAGATCTATCCTTTTGGGTTATTTTTAAAAGATCAATTAAGTCAATATTTAGTTTTTCAAAACAAAACCAACCGATTGCTTGTCATAAATAAAACCTCTAAAATGAAACGACCAGGGTTACCTTCCCAAAAACAATACATCTCCCAAAATAAGCAGTGCCATTACTGTGGTAATAACTGTCCCAAAAGGTCGAAATGCTGTAATGAAAACCGCACCTTTGGTTCGTGCCACTAATGCTTGAAGATAAAATGAAAGTCCAAATATCACAATCCCCTGCAATAATCTCTCATATGTTGGATTACAGATACAATGTAAATATCTTTTGTGGGCTTAATTTTAGTGCTGATAAAAAAAAATGAAAAGATGAATCATGAATTTATAAAGCTTACACCATAAAGGACAGCAACAAGATTCATGTTCCAGGACAATCTCCAGGATGATGCTTTATGATCTAGAACAGCTGCCATGATTGCTGAAAGTAAAGTCGCTGATAAGCATGTTAATGATGTAAGAGTTATTGGAGCTGGATACTTCTTCACCGTCACAGTCTGCATGAATTATATGTTAATATTAGTAGTTAAAGTTTTACTTTTAAGTAAGTAAATATCTATTATCAAGTTGATTCATCATTTTTTTTTTTTTTTGAAAAAGTTTAAGGTAAGGTGAAGTTTTTCCATTCCAGGGTTAAGGTAAATTGCGGACCTCAAAGAACTTATAATAGATTTTAAGATCGCCCTCGAGAGGAACTGTTGACAGTGAGATTAAAATTTAGATCTTACAAACCAATCCCTGTTGACAGATTGATCAGTTTAGATTTCATATTGAACGTGTACTTAAGGGACGTGATCATTATTTCAAGAATGATGAGATTTATCCATGTAACTAACAGCTAGAATCCTATCTTAAAAGGAAAAAAAAAAGGATATTACTGATTCTGAATCACCTGTAAAACATAAAATGCAGATGCTGAAAGGAATGAAACCAGGAGCATGAGAGAGCCTTTAGTCGAGTCCTTGTTGAATTGTAGTTTTGAAGTTCCAGTCCGATGTTGGGGTTGAGAGTGCGGTGAAATCACAACACAACCCTTGTAAAGTGTCATTACTATTGCACCAGCTAAGGCAACAAGAGTGCCTGCAACCTTTGCTTGGCCACTTTGCTTGGAGATGTCTAAGGTCTCCATCCTGCATGTTATTAACCAAACAAAAAGTAGCAGTCCCCAAAGAGTTTGAAACATTTAAAACAAGGGTCTTTAAGGATAAATCACACATGTTGATTCTTTGCACAAGCTTGCAATGTCTGATAAAAAAAAATTGCTGATTAGATTTCACTTTAATTGTTGATTTACCTGCATAAAACTGCTATTATAAAGGTCAATGGTGGAACTAAGTTGGACAGGGCAGATGCAGCGGCTGGCGATGTGTCCTTTAACCCTACGTAATATAATGTCCTTCCCAGCACAGTTCTGACTAGTGAGATATGCATACAATTGAAACAAACAGTTGTCAATTCAATAATTCACTAAATAATTTTACGTTTTCAGAAGTAACTAACAAATTCCTGATGCGGTAATGGAGGAGCTCGTTAAAATTTGAGATGGAGAGCGTGTGAGACCTTTTACCGAAAAAAATCAGGAGACGTTGGAAGTAATATTTCATATCATCATTCATAAAATATAAAAGGGAGAATCGGATCATACAAATGTAACACTCTTTATTTTATAATAATGTTTGGTATTATTTTCAAAATTATAATGAAAATTTAATCACCGAAATAATTTTTCTACCAAGGTAATCTTATCACTTCGATGTGAAATCATTTTATTAATAATTAAAAATTATTGTGTTTGATATTACTAAAAATTAAATTTTTTTTTTGTTTGAAAGTATCAAAATAATCATGTGCATTATATTACTTACACAAATTAATGATTTAAATATTATTTAAAGATCATAATTTGTATATTAAATATTAATAATATTTTATTTACTTTATAATAAATATAATTAAATTATTAAATTAAAAATATATTTATTGATAATAAACTAGTTTTTACAATATAAATTATGTAAAAAAAATATTTGAATTAGAAAATAAAACTAATATATAAAATCAAAAGATTATATTATATAAATAAATTTTAAAAAATTAAAAAAATCACACAAAATATTTTTGAACTTATTACAATAAACATTAATATAAAAATATAAAAATTATAATATAAAATAATCAAAATTAATTTTAAGAAGAATTAATTTTATAATTCATATATTAAATGAGTAATATTAAATGATTATTATTATTTTTATATATCACTTTATCCTGATAATAAAAGTTTCTTACCCTTTTAGATCACCTTTTATGGTTGTGATTTAATTATTTTTGATGATCCAAAATTACTCTTTGTGATCTAAAATTACTGTTACATAAGATCACTAACTGATTACCAATCTAATCGCCTAGATCACCATAATTTTTTAATTGATCACCTCACGTTACTTACATCTTCTCTACTTTCTCTTTGTTATCTTCTGCTTTCTCTTGCTTCTCTCTTCGCACACTTAGCTAACTTGAATGTAACTAACTTGAATGTCAAAGTGTTTCCCGAAATATTACTTCCAATGCCCCTGATTTTCTTCTCTTTATAAATCTGACACACTTTCCATCTCAACTTCCAGCGAGCTCCTCAATCACTAGATTAAGAATTACATCAACAAACTACTTTTTCAATTCCCTTTAGCCAGAAAAACCAAACTCACCCAAAGATACCCAGGAAAAAGATCTTTCTCATGATTACCATGCTAAATTTTGTAGCAGTTTTTCTGGAAGATCAGAGATTGCATTAATTGATTAGTATACAGAAATGAACTTAATTATACATACAAGAGTAATCAAAAGAACTATATAGAAGAGTAGTCAAAAGAACTGTCCATCAAAATCATACTGATCAGAATTAAAAAAGAAGTCATTTCCTTTGAAAACACTAAGATTACTCATTGAAAAAGAATAAATAGAGAATTAATCCATAAGAACAAGCAGTAATTATTTAAAGCCGAGAAGGAAGAAAGAAAAAAAATTACCTTTCAAATACAAGTGCAAGAAGAGCGGTGGTGAGAGCTCCCAACGCCTGTCCATAAACAACCAGCACGTAACTACTCATGCCATTATCAAGAGAGATCTTGGAGATTATGCCGTATCCTGCAAAGCAAACATTGCAGACTATGCAGATTGCAAAAGGTTTCACCCCTTCAATGGTTAGCTTTCTCTTTCTCCGCTTCATCTCTCCAACGTTTTCGCCATCCTGATGATGTGCTTCCATTTCCATTAATGATAACATGCATTTTCCTTCAAGTGATCATCATCTGCATTTAAATAGGCAAAGGCACCCAGTTCTGATGATATCGCACATCCACTCCATCCGTTGTTGAATCCACTTCGTGTGGCAATGTGGTTCATGACTCAATTGCGAAAGAACCTGTATAACAGGCATCCAATCAAATTACTATATATATATTGGGCACTCACTGGATTTGACTTATAATACCTCAAATACAATGCTTATTCATTTTTGCTGTATTCAAACATATTAATCATCCAAAACAAGAAAGAAATTCCAAAGATATGTATTGTCAAATATAAACATGAACCAAGGATCCAAAATTTACTCTAGGATTTATACAGTCTAAAGTTTAAATTCCAATATTTACAATCTCTTCTCTTCACTACAAAAAAACTACTCTTTATTGACACTCAAAAAACATTAGCAAAACTTAAAAATCCATCAATATAACACAATAAACCCTATACTGACGGTCAAAATATCTATTCTTATAAATTTATAACCGTCAGTATATACCTCATTGGTATGAACCTATACTGACAGTTTTTAAGCTGTTGAAATATGTAACAAAGATATACTGATGATTTTAATCTGTCGCTATATGTATAGCTGTTGGTATAGTAATTATTATGTGTTCCGCATTATACCTTTTACCGATGATTATTTCCATCAATATAGACTCATATGTTTTAATTTTTTGAACTTATACCAATGATGTTTCCGTCAGTATTTCTTTTACCAACAGTCAATGCCTGTCAATATAGCCTTATGTGTTTTAACTTTTTCAGATGGTACGTGATGACTATCAGTATAACCTAAAATATTCTAATAGTAAAATCCGTCGATATAAATTTTAAGGCATCAATAAAAACTTTTTTTGAAATTTTATTTTTAATTATTAATATTATTTTATTTATAATCATAATATGATATGATTTCATATAAAGTAAAAATACACAAAAAAGTAAAAATATTTAATAACATTTGAAATAAAACAACAACCAAATTGTTTTATAATCCACAAATTTAAAATAAATCAATAATTATCGTCATTGTAATAAATAAAAAAAATTAATATCTATGATTGAATGTCTACAAACATGGTGCTTGAAGTAAATAAACAACTCCCTAAAGTAACATGATGTTATCCCAAGTTGGTCCAAATACTTGTTTAATTAGTAAAACCTAATAAAGAATTTCATGTCAAATTAAGCTTTTACCAGTCAATTAACTTAGGAAATGTTCCCAAGGTCAAGTCAAGCATACCAAAAGTATAAACAAATGAATTGCTAACAAGATTTTGTCCACTATTATAGGCTCCCCTTTACCAACCCAAACAACTGTTGAAGTTGCTGAATTCTTCAGAATCGTTTGAAGGTCTCTAAAGGGCTATTGCCCACCATCTAGATAAGATAGATCTAAGATTTTGTTCATAAGCTAATTATCATTACCTAAATACAAGGAAAATATGTAATTTAATAACTAAATTCCAGAAAATATTTTTTAAACAATGCAATTTACTATTTGTTGTACCTACACCAAGGTTCTAAATGTGTTGAGTTATTACTTGCAGAGATTTGGGTTTTTTTGAACAAATTGTGTGAATTAGTTCACATCAAAGAATCTCCTGATGCTATTACTAATGGTCGAACCTCAAATCCTCTATATATATTCTAAATAATGTTTTGAAGATTGTTCACATCAGATACATATTGATATGTTGTAACTATTGTTCCAATGCTGAAGCCATGCAATTCATTTTCTAATTAGCCATATTGTTATTTAAGAAATTTCATTGTTTCAGATAACAAAAAATACAGAAAAAGAATTTGCTAATGAAAAAATAAAGGTAAGATTATCATTTTTTTCCTATACATTAAACTACATATTGAAGGAGAGATTTTACCAAATTCCCAGCCATGAATGGTATAGCCCTAGTTGACAGTGTATCTAGTGAGTGGTTCAGCATTACTAGAATTCCAAGCTCCCATGACAAAAATGTCTGGACCTACAATCCTATCATTTAGTGCATTTAAGCCGAAAACGACCATAGCCCTGTGTTGGAAGTAAAAGGCATTGAATTCAGGTAAAAAGAAACTCCATCTAGCTGTTTAAATGTTAAAAAATAGACAAATTACAAAGTTTATGAAAATGTTAATAAAGTTTACTTACCCAAATTTTTTGAAAAAAATGTTGAGTTCATCCTATCTAGACATGGGTAAGCAACATTTTGAGAAACCAAACATCTTTAAGCTATTTTTAGTAAATGGTGCATAAGGAACCTTTACTTTTATTTCTTTTTATTGATTTTAATAAGATATGAATGGTTTGATTACACCTTAATATGGCAAGAATTTGCCATCTTTTACAAATTTTGACCAAATAGAAAAAATTTTGTCAACCAATTACGAGAAAACATTAAAACAAAGATGCATTACCAAAACTACCAAGAAAATAGAGATTATGTTTTATTTGAAATGAACCTCAAATATTCAATTGTCCTAAGCTATTACTTCTTCACAAAACATTCAATCATCAAAGCCAGTGCCAATAGAATGACAAAAAAATTAGGCATGCTTGATGACACAAAATTGAAATGCAAAAAATAAAAAATACCTTTGAGAAATGACAAGAATCTTGATGCTTCAACTTTGATTCAGCTCTAAAACAAAGTGAGTGTCGATGAGTTTAAGTTTGTAGAGTCGATGAGAGGTAGAGAGAGTTGGTACGAAATAAAGATTAGGCTATAAATACCGATACGTATAGAGAGTTGGTGAGAGATGGAGATTAAGTATGTAGAGTTGGTGAGAGGTGGAGAAAAAGAAAATGATTTAAATATTTTAAGAATTATTCAAGACGTTTTTGGGCAAAAACGCTTTGAATAATCTAAAAAAAGAAAATGAAAAGAAATTATTAAAAGCATTTTTAATTAAAAATATCTTAAATAATCTTCTCATAAAGGAGATTATTCTTAGTTTAAATAATACCTTTTAATTATAAAAACATTGGAGTAGCTTAATCGGTTATAATATACAATTGTTAATTATAAGGTTGTAGGTTTGATCCATTTTTCTAGCATTTTTTTAGTTTTTCAAGGGATTATTCAATGTGTTTTTAGCTTTTAATTTTTATTTAAGGATTATTTAAGGTATTTTTTGATAAAAAATACCTTGAATAACCCCATTCAATTTTTTGTAAGGGATTATTCAAAGCGTTTCAATGTCTTTTTGATAAAAAAAAAATACCTTAAGTAATCGCTTTTCATTTTTTGGAGGGATTATTCAAAACATTTTTTAGTCAGAAAATGCCTTGAATAATCATTTATAAAAAATTGAATAGGGTTATTCAATGCATTTTTAACCAAAAAACTTGGGTAAAATCTCCTTCAATTTTTATAAAGAGATTATTCAATGTATTTTTGGCTAACTAGAAAACACTTTGAGTAATTCTTTATAAAAAATTGAATGAAATTATTCAATGCGTTTTTTGGGCCTTTTTTTGCCAAAAATACTTTGAATAATAAAAAAAAAAAGTGAGAAAATTATTGAATAATCTCAAAACGCCTGGGATTATTCTTAGTTTAAATAATACCTTTTAATTATAAAAACATTAGAGTAGTTCAATCAATTAAAGCATATAGTTGTTAACCATAAGATTACAGGTTCAATCCTTCCCTCTAGCATTTTTTGGGTTTTCAATGGATTATTTAAGGTATTTTTGGTCAAAAAAACTTTGAATAACCCCATTCAATTTTTAAGAGAGGATTATTTAAGGTGTTTTTTGGCTAACAATGATTTGAATAACCTCAAGTATCACATTGTCTCGAGAATCACACTTTTTTTTCAAAATTTACGATTTCGCAAATCAAATGCCCCTAATTTTTTTTCTAAATAAAAGCCAATAGTTTTTTTATTATTATTTTAAGCCTATACTGATGGTTACATTAATAACCGTCAGTATATAATATATTTATACTGACGAATAGTCATATATTATCAAAAAAAATTTAATTATAACAATGATTAAATAAAATGTTGGTATAAGTATGATATATTCTAACGATATTAAAAATTCATCAATAAAAATCTTTTTTATTAATACAATTTAATTGTCAATATAACTAAATATCAGTATATAAAAAATATTTTGTAGTACTTGTCTCCAAACTACAATTTTTTTTTGTATATAAATATATATATATATATATATATAAGCATGCTCAATATTCCTTCAACCTAGCAAGCTTGACAACATATATTTATACATCTTTTGTGGTAATGCAAATTTTAATTAATAGATATTTTTCTATATGCACCAAATACTGTAATATATGCGTGAAAACATGTTTCCTAAATTTTTTTTTTTAAGATACTTGTTTAGCCTTTTTTTTTTTTTTTTTTGGGAGGGGGGGGTGTGAATGGAGTCAATTTTATTGGTGGGAAGTTTAATTGGTAAAGCAAAGTGATCTTGGTGAGTGTACTTCAACAATTAGAGGGTATAAAACATTCAAAGTGGGAGATATGGGTGTTTTTGTGTCAGTTTTTCTTACGGTTACGGTGTTTGTGATTCATTATTAATGTAGTGTAATTTGCATTTGTGTTCACTTTCCACATTAATCATTTAATAATATGGTTGCCAAATCATTCATTTTAGGACTAATGATTGAGTAAAATTTATATGAAATTTTTTAGGTGAATTTTGTAAAGTTTATTTTTAAAAATGATTTAATAAAAAATTTAAACCAATAGATTAATAGAATTCAATTTAAAAATTAATAAAATGTAAAAAATTATTAAAAATATTATTTATAATTCAAATTTAATCAATACTTATTTAATGGTAAAAATTTTTACTAAAAATATTATCAACATTTTTACTAAAAATATTTATCTAAAAAATATATTAAAATTTTTTAAAATTTTACATACTTGATCTATGTAACGAGATTTTTTAATTTTAATTTTTTATTTGAACTTTTATTTAATCAATTTTAATAAATAATTCAATAAATTTCACTTAAAAATATTCATCCAAATCTTTCCCTTGAAGATTTGTCTTGGATTGAATAGTATTGAATTTTATAAATAAAAAAAAGTTTTTCTATATTAACATTTGCGACTATATTTTTAAGTTACAATTTCTTTTATATCAAAAAGAAAAATTTTCACTAACGATAAATTGACAGTTGATTCAATTTGTAAGATTTTAACATAAATGGTTCAAAATTTAAGTCTTATTAGTAGTGTTTTTTTGGCTACTTATAATTAGGGGTGTAGTTCAACTAATAATTCACCAAACAGCTCGTTAGGCTCCTTTTATATGATAAATGAATAAATTTTGAACAAAATTCTAAAATTCATTTAATAAACAAGTTAAACTTAACGTACACGTGTTCAATTGATGTATGTTTACAAAAAAATTCATTTATTATCTATTTATATCCCCTAAGAACTCATTTAAAGCAAACTTGTTTATTGTTAGATTAAAATAAAATAATAGGAGTAATATATTTTAGATTATATTGAAAAAAGAGAGTTATAGCAACATATTTGATTTTCTTGGAAAAAAGTTTTCTCTCGGCCAAGCCCAATGCTGTATTATTTAATTGACCTTGTTTAAATCCAAAATACCTAACCTTAATAAACAGTGGGAATAGCAGAGCGCAAACTGGACCTACAGAATGATGGCACACCGCCTTTCTACTCCTCTATCCCGCCGACTCTCTTCTCCTTTCAGTAGTGCCGCCACGACCACCAGCAAAGGCAAAGTTCCTCTTCTTTACAAAAGCCCGGAAATCAACGAAGAGTCGGGAAAGGAAGCCGTAACACTCCAAGTCCTTTCATGGGGTAGAGGGGCATCAGGCCAGATAGGCGGTGGCATTGAAGAAATCAGAATATACCCTTCTCCAGTAGCCAATCTCCTCTTTCGAACTGCTTCTTTTTCTCTCTCCCCAACCCCAGGTAAAATCTTTAATCAACAGCAAAGCCAAAATCAAAAGGAACAAACTTTGCATTCAGTTGGTATATCATGTGGGTTGTTCCATTCGGGTTTGGTTGTGGACGGGAAGTTGTGGATGTGGGGAAAAGGTGATGGAGGTCGTCTTGGTTTTGGCCATGAAAATCCTGCTTTTTTGCCTACTTTGAATCCTTACTTGGAATCTGTTTTCTCTGTTGCTCTTGGTGGTCTTCACTCTGTGGCTCTCACTTCCCTCGGTGAAGTGTTTACTTGGTCAGCACTCTGTGTCTCTGTCTGCCTACATTTCAGTTTCTTATTATTTGCTTTTACTTTGCTCTATTCCTTAATTTTGAGTCTAATTTTAACTACTATTGATGAAAAGAAATTTGCTTTCAGTTATGTCTTCTTTGATTGAATGCTTAGCTGCCCTGTTTATAATTATCCAGCTGATACATACAATTGATTGGGTATGATAAACTAATATCAAAACAGTATATGAGAATTCGTATACTAAATGCTCATTGAGAATAAGAGGAAAAATAATGATAGTGGAACTGGAGTGAATTTTTCTTTTAGGTAACTGGAAGGAGTGTAGTTTAGTGAAGAGAAAACATGGGATTTAGGAGAGAGATAATAGAAAGTGATTTATAGTATTGATTATTGAAGGTATGAAAACTACTACATTGTTTGTTAAATGATTATATAGGAAGTTTCTTTTTAAGTTTCAAAGACTTTATGGATCAATGAGACCTAACGATGTTTTAAAATCAAACTCAAGATTCTTTATATTACCACCAGAGATGTGGGATAAATGAACACTGTTTGAATGATTTATATCAGAAATTGCATATTAGAGACAAAATTCATTTTTTTTTTATCAAAGCGTTAATTTAATTAAATAAAATGGTCATTATGAACATTAATTCTACAGCATGACTTTGCATTTTTTTTTTACACTTTTTTTTTTAAAGTTATGGACAGAAAGAGTGGGGTACGGAAAAGAGATGTTGGTTTGAGATTGTAAGTTGGAAAATATTTGGATAAAAGTGGGCCATGAGGAGATTATGCAAGATTGTTGTTTCCATCTTAGAAATAAGTAAATATAAAATTGCTTAGTATAATGTTTGCATTAGTTTATAAGGATTTTATGATTGAGTTGGTTTCTGCCACTTGGTGGAAACTGAATGTTCGTCTTTATATGTTATTATTGATAAAAAAGAATGATTTGACTGGGTGCTTTTTGACAAGTGTTGGAGAGATATAGGAAGAAGACAGCTTGAGCTAATGCATAAATCTTTGTAGGTATTAGATTCTTTTTTTCTTTTTTTTTTTTTAATTATCAACTGAATATCATTACTTGTGTAAATTGTAAAATAAATTGTAAAAGGCTTTTATGGGATGGAAGTGGTGAATTTTTTGCTTAACTAGTAGGATATTTATGGACAAGTCCACATTGGTCTTCTTCACTTGAAATTATTTTCAGTCAAAACCATTAATACAAAATATTGCTTTCGTTAAAATGAAGTTTGCAGGGGTTATGGGGGTTTTGGTGCACTTGGGCATCGTGTTTATCATAGAGAACTCATCCCAAGATTGGTAGAAGGTAATTGGAGTGGAAATATATGTCATATTGCAACAAGTGGAACACATACTGCTGCTATCACCGAATCAGGTTTCAACAATGTTCTCTATTGTCATGATAAAATAGATCTTGACTTTCTATGCCTGTGTTTTTGCTAGATGTGACTCATGCCCTTGATTGACATGTTCCACTGCTTTTGTGTTTCTTTATATTTTAGGTCTGCTTCTTGCATATGTTTTTCTTTTTTTTTTTGTTTGAGCCTGTTCCAATTTTTGTCGTCTTAATTTATAATGATACATGAATTCCATGGGCCAAAAAATTTCCGGGGGGGGGGGGGGGTTTAAGAAAGAAATTGATGGCACATTAAAGAAAAAAAATGAAGGATAAGAAGGGAAAGTTGTTTTTCCATCCTCGCATCTGGTAGGAAAGATGGAAAATAGATGGAAAGAAAGAGATTATAGGTAAAATTGTAAATAAAATGTTAAGTATGTAGACAGTGTGTTTTCCTCCCAATTTGGAAGGAAGGGAAAGTTGCAAATCCATCCATTTTCCTCCCTCCTCTTATTTCCTTCCTGCTAAATGAAGGGAGGGATAGAAACACTACTTTCCTTCCACTCCCTTTTCTTTCTTCCTCTTTCCTTTCTGCTGAACATGGTGAATGTCAAGCATACAGATATCTAGTAAATAAACAAAGATTGTACAATTGGGGATATTTTGTATATTCAAGTGCACTGGAAAGTCAAAGAAAGAATGTCTCTACCTACAATAAATTACTTTCAGTTTTTGGATGTGCTATCTCTATGAAAGTTGTTTGTCTTTAAATTTTAGTACTAGCAAAAAATACATTGAACCTGGATGTATTTTCTCGATAAACACAGATATTTAATGCATTTTCAATATTTAATACATTTCTTTGAAGAAAATTACTTTGCGTCAGTCACGGTAACAAATTTGTTATTAAAAACCTGGATAATTGCAATGCAATATATCATTTCTTGAACTTCAGGTGGTGCATGCTCTGTTGCCTTCTGTGTATCTTTGTGTGCTAGAATTACTTGTTTAAAGAATCAAGGAGAACTTTTTTCTGTACTACAACCTTAGTCTATTAATGAAATATCAGACATGCTCAGCACTTCCATACCCCTGTATGTGGGAACTTTCTTGTTGGCATCTAGAAAAATGATAATGAAAATTTGGATTAGGTAATGTCATCATAGTGCTATTTAGAACATGAATACATACCCTGCAGCATTTTGGCTGAATAAAAGAGTAAAATATAGCAGAAAGGAGGGATAATAGTTTAGTTAATAATAACTATAAAGAGAAGCTTTGAAAAAGAATGTGGCAAGCAATGTATCTTACTGTACGCCGAAAAATATAGCAAATTAGTGTTATCAACAGGTTTTAGATGTTGTGCTACTTATCCATTGCACTCATTTCTCACATTGTATTGCTTCATTTTTATATTATATATATATATATATATATTTTTTTTTTTTTTCTCCATCTAAATCTAGCTGTTTATTCATCGAATTAGGAGACTTATACATGTGGGGCCGAGAAGAAGGGGATGGTAGATTAGGCCTTGGTCCTAGTCGAGGCCCAAATGAGGGAGGTGGACTTAGTATCCCTTCCAAAGTGAAAGAATTACCAACTCCTATGGTTGCAGTTTCCTGTGGTGGTTTCTTCACAATGGCATTGACAGAGGAGGGACAACTTTGGAACTGGGGTGGTAATATGTCTCTTCCTATCTCTATATTTTACATTTCTTTTTGTTGTGTATATGGGTATTTAATTATTTTTTATTCTAAAGCAGCCATGAGCACCAAAAGGTAGATTAGAAAGATAGTCTATCTGATCCATGCCTACTGAGATAAACATTAATCAAGACCAACATGTAGCTGAAAAAGTAATAGCATGACAGTAAAATATCCTCTAAAACTCCCTTAAAAATGTGACACTGTTTGTCAAACATACTAAAGGAGCTACCAGGTGGACAGGTAACATGATTCACTTGCAACTATTAAATGGGGGACTGGTTCAACAAGGTAAGAGTTAAGATTATATTAGAGAATGGGTTAAAAATATGATCGTCGCATACTGAACCTTATTGAACTTGGAACATGTAATGAGCAAGTTAAGGATGTCTTGAGAGGTTGGACTCCCACTAGATGCTAATTGGTGAAAGAGGCAAAGAAGAAAAAAAGGACTAAAGAAATTAGGTGTCTGACATTAATCAGCATAAAAAAGATGTGAGCTGAAAAGCGGGGATAGAAGAGGGAGAAGAAGAAAAGAAGAAAAAATGCCAAAGAGAGGGCAAAGAAAAGGAAATGGGCTTCTCATTCTGATCTAGAAAAGAAAAAGAGCTTCTCATCCTGATCTTTCTTCTAAAGGATGAAAGGGTTAAAAGGTTTTGTTTAGTAGGGTTCATCAATGTTCCCTTTCTTAACTTGCTTTTTCATTTTCTCTTTTTGATTGTGGTAGAGATGATTTTTTTATTTTTTGATGGTTTGACTAATATCATTTCACCAGTTCATGAAATTTCCTTTCTGTACCCTGTATTTATAAATTTTGCTTCATGTTTTACTCAGCAAATTCCAACTATGAGCTTGGAAGAGGTGATAAGGTTGGTGGTTGGAAACCAAAACCAATTCCTAGCCTTGAAAGTATTCGTATCATTCAGATAGCAAGTGGTGGATATCATTCTCTTGCATTAACAGGTAAAAACAGTGCCATGAGTCTTTTTTGCTTTCTAGATTCTTTTCTTTTTACTATAATACTATAATTATTGATTTATTCTGATATTATTTCAGATGAAGGTAAAGTACTTTCATGGGGCCACGGTGGGCATGGTCAGTTGGGTCATTCTTCTATAGAAAATCAGAAAGTTCCTGTAATAATTGAAGCTTTGGCTGATAAGCGTGTTGTCTATATTGCCTGTGGAGGTTCATCTTCAGCTGCTATAACTGGTAAGACGAGTTATGTATGTGTTTCTGGTAATATTGTGTATTAGATAGCTCAAGCTTGTAAACATCTCAGATCTTTCACTTGTACAACCATTTAGCCATGTAAAGCGTCCACAGATACAACCAATAAGACAACTTATTATCTTTTCATATTTATGTAGTCATAGAGTTCACCACAGATATTATGTCAGCTTTTAAGTATCCTTGTCCAGTATTAATAGTCAGAACTCTGTTTTCAGCATTTTAAACTAATTTCATAGTGTCATATGGTCAAGAAATCATTCTTGCTATTATTTCCTTGAAATTTAAAGGAATTACTATGCAATTTTTTATTATTTGGAAGTAGGCTTTAATCAAACTGATTTGGCTCTAGCTCTATAGCATCTGTCTGCTCATTGGTGATCATGACATAAAATGCAAATCCAGGCCTTGGCTTTTATTACCAGGTTGCTAGTCTGTGAATGAATAATGATTATTGACTAGATATTCTTAAAACATCTGAGTTTTTTAATATTAACATCTAACTGTAAATTCAAGGTGGGTCTGTTGTGGTTTGGCAGGGATGATGGGTGTAACTAACAACTATGATGAACCTTTTCATGATTGATGTGTTTTCTATTAGTTTGTATATTCACAACCAATTCATGCCCTAACCAATGCCCTAGAAAAAAAGTGGAGTAAAAAAATCTAACTCGAAACCTCTTACTACTGGATTTGAAGGTCTAGGTCAGAGCTGTTGAATCGACTGGAAAACCCATTACTCCCTTTGAAGTTCTCATTCAAACTTCATGTTGCTATCTCTCTCTCTGTCTCACACACACACGCACGGGCATAAGCTGACATGCAATACAGTAGCCTGACTCAAACCTAGGTTGTGCACACGACACAACCTTCTCAACCTACCACCTGAGCCTCATATTTGGATACTGCTTTTTCCTGTTTTCTCATCGTTGCAGTATAGTAAATCACAAGGTGCATTTTACTGATTTTTTTTGTTCTAAACAGATCAAGGAAAATTGTACATGTGGGGGAATGCAAAAGATTCACAACTGGGTGTTCCTGGGCTACCGGAGGTTCAACCAAGTCCTGTTGAAGTCAATTTTCTAATGGAGGACGATGGATTGGGACCCCACAATGTGCTATCTGTTGCAGTCGGTGCATGTCATGCCATGTGTTTAGTGTTGAGATCACAGTCCTAAAGATGATCTGATACAGACCTCTTCAGCTAATAAACATCAGGAGGAATGAATCTATTGCAACAGAGCTGCAATTTTGTTTTGGAAGGACACAGTTCCAAGATTGAGTTCATGCCAAAATATTTTTGAATGAGGTTAGGCAATAGCATTAAAGAAGGTGATATGTCCATTCTCCTGACTCTGGAAGTTGCTGCCTCTGGCTGGCGTGTTACACAAACTCTTTGAGATTTCAATGAAAAAACTAACAGACTTGTACTATGAAAGGAGACAAAATTGACATTGCCGTCACTTAACGCAGAATATCAAAAGCTGATCTAATGTGTGCAAACTGTAAACCATGACTGGCAAATTACCTGTATCTCTGATTTACATTTTGGCTGTCTTATTTCTGGATACAAGAGAAAGTAATGCAGCTCGAACATAATGAAAGCTTCATCAATGAGTGAAAGTCAGCCATGAAACCTCATTTCACGTGATTTCTTGCAACTCTTATTTGGTACATATAGAGTTGTAGACTAAGGGTTTATTGGAATGGGCACTGAGATTAATTTTAATGATATTAAAAATTACAATAATAGTGAGATCAGTTATTGTAACAGTGAGATTAAACGATGTATTTGGATGTAAAAGCAATAGTAACAGTGAGATAAAGTATAGTAAAAATAAAAAATTATCATTAAGGACATTAGATTAAAATTTATATTTAACAAATTTATAATATATATTTAATATTTTTAAATTAATAAATAATTAAAAAAATTTTAATTATTTAATATCAAATAATATTTTCGTTAATAAGTTAAAAATTAGTAAAGCTATTTTTATATCAAATAATACTTTTATTATTAAATGTTGAGAAATATTTTTATGTATATATGTTAATGTTATTTAACATTTAAAATCTAAAAATTTTATTTAATAAATAGCAAAATTTTTTCTGAGATTAAAATAGTATATTAAAGTTAAGAGAAAAATAAGTGAAAAAAATCAGATTTTAGGTTTTTTTGTAAATAAAATTTTTATTAAATAAAATTTGTAGATTTTAAATGTTAAATAAAATTTGATATTATCTAAAAACCTAAAATCTGATTTTTTTTCACTTATTTTTCTCTTAACTTTAATATAATATTTATTAGGTTTTTTTGTAAATAAAACTCATTTAATATACTATTTTTTCACTTATTTTTCTCTTAACTTTAATATACTATTTTATTTAATAAAAACCCATTTAAATAAAATCAAAAAATAATCTAAAAACCTAAAATCTTTTTTTTTTTTCTCACTTATTTTTCTCTTAAGTTTAATATACTATTTTATTAGGTTTCTTTCTAAATAAAAACTCATTTAAGGGCATGATAAGAATGTAAAAAAAATAATGGGGATAAAAAAGACTTGTTGGGATATCAGTTATCCACTGAGCCTTCAAAGGTCCAATCTTCAACTTACGTATCAATGGGATTCAGGCTAGCAAACTCACCATCACTGATGTTATCTAAATATGAATCACAGTAAGATTGAAGGAAAAAAGTGAAGAAAACGCAACACACTGGAGCTTCAGGTAAATCCAAATGAGGCCTACAACAACATTTTCTGTATAGCCTTAAAATACTGTTGGGAAGCTTCGATCTCTTTTCCTATGAGTCCGCATGTGAAGTAAAATGTAGCAAAAGGATTCAAAGGTGGTCATCTTTGAAAGAATCTCCATCTGAATGAAAATCAGGAGTTGCTATTACAATATCATCGGGCTGTAAATCATCAGACCAAATAACCATGGGACTCTCAAGGTTCTTAATGTTTATATTCTTCCACTGTTTTTCCATATAAGCGGTTTCTGATGCAGGTATAGAGCGCAATTCCTCAATGGGTAGAAAATTCAGCAGGGAACCAAATCTATATTTTTCCCGACTCCCATGTTCCCATAATTTTGAATACCAAAATATTTGTAGCATTGAGAGTTTGGAATTTCCTCAGAAAGTGTTTGTGCAGCTGCTTTCTCCAGTTTTGTCTGCATATATATTCCTTGATCATCAATCCTCATTTGAAGGTGTTTCGTGTTTCTGAACCTGGTGCCGCAAGATCAAGAACAAAATAAGGATTGCCAAAATATGAAATGCATGGTTTAATTGAAAAGCTTTTCTTATCTGTTTCTTTCTTACCTCTAACTCTTCATTCATTCTCCTTCCTACTTCCATTTGCATTCTAACTTCTCCTGTTTGACGCACACTCCCGAAAGTTGATTTCAAGTTACATGCATGTAACAGGCCAGAGAAAAGAACTCCATTAATAGTGTAACGCCCTCAATCCCACATTAATAGGATGTGTGAATAAAAAATAATATATATATATAGAGATTTAATTTTAAACTTGTGAGACGTCTTTTGTGGGATAAAACCGTGAGACCTTCGGATCAAAGCGGACAATACCTCGCAGGTTAAATGCAAATCTCTACAAATAGTATCAGAGTAGTCATCAGTCCGCAGTCGTGAAAGTCACTAAATGCTACACGATGGAGCCGTGGAGTCACTAAGTGTTATACGATGATCTGGTGTAATCTTGGTCTTATGGATGAACTTGACAGGGACGTCAAGCATTAAAGGTGGATAGATTGTAATACCCTCAATCTCATATTAAGAGGATGTGTGGATAAAAAATAATATATATATGTAAAGATTTAATCTCAAATTTTGAGATCTCTTTTATGAGATAAAATTATAAGACCTTCGAGTTAAAACGGACAATACCTCACAAATTGAGTGCGGATATCTGCAAATGGAGTTTTAATTCATTGATCGAAGGAATTGGAATCTGCATTTTTAAGAAGTCAAACACTGAAAATGCAAATAATACAGGTGTCAAGTTGTAAGGAATTGATATTTTATATTAACAATACGAAGATAAGAAATGAAATTGGAAGCTGAGGGAGGAAATTCACCTTTCCTGCTGTCCCCAACTGAATGGTCATTGAAATTTTTTTGTGGTTGTCTCACAAGCCTGAATTTCTTTTACATAATAATTGAAGAGCCAAATCAGAAATTAAACAGTAGAAATGAAAATGAATAGAAGTAAAAAGGGGACGTGGTCCGCTGGTAGAATGTTGGGATTTTAGTTTTAATGATCATTGTTCAAATTTTGGCAGCTTTATATATCTATTTATATATATATATATATATATAAGCACCTGAAGATGGCTCTTAAGATGGTAAAGAGTAAGACCCTCAACTCCCATGATTTTCAATGTGATCTTTGGTGTGGCCTCTATGTTTTAAAGTCACAACATTAAAAAGGAGAGAAAAGACCTGAATTAGTAACAAGAATTAACAAGCAAGATTAAGTCTGAAGTGACTGAATGGAGAGTACCGTCTGGTCCTCCAAGCTCTACAAATCGCTCATTCAACTCAACAGTCCACCAAGACGAGGCTTTGGATCTGTTGTAAAGACAAGTCCAGAGTCCCCTTGATCACAAAGTGGCTTCTTGGAAAGGAACATTCTTTCCTATGTTTTCAGGGCTGTTAAGATTTTTCATGGCAAAATCTACACTATAGTTATATTTGATGTATAAGATAATAGATAAGATAAAATAATAATTATTTTATATTATATGTATCTAAAGAAAGTAATAAAATTGTAAGGAGAATTAACTATTCTCTTTCTCTTAAAATAGAGATGATTATTTTTAATTTATAGGATTGAACTTATATATCTTATTATATTTTTAAAAATTACATTAATAATTTAAATTATATAAATTTTGAGAAAGAATAATTTTGTAAATAAATAAATTATCATATTCTAATAATTGCATATATCAAATACAAAATAGTATAATATTATTTAATCTAAAACTAATCATAATATCATTTTATCCCCTTTTATTATAATTTTATACACCAAACACATCTTATATATAATGAAAACCAAGGTGTGGAATGAGTTCTGGTTTCTTGTAAAGATTAAAAGAGTGAATGGTCATTTTCTTAAAATGTTAATAGCATGAATAACTCATAAATTATAGTGAAATATTTAATATAATATTTAAACTTTAAAAATCTACTTTAATTATAAATTTATTAAGTAATGTGATATATGAATTGTTTGTTTGTCACATTTCATTATTTAAAACTAACCGTATTAAATGTGAGTATTATATTAATTAACAGATTCATAATTTAAGTATTATATTAAAAAATTTTAAAATTCATTTCCCTAAATGAAACATTTTATTATAATTTAAAAGTAATTTATGACATTAAACTTTTTCTAAATCCTTAAAGAATAAAAGCCAAATATGGAAATAATAAAACCACCAACTATTCAAACCATCTTTGACAAAAGAGTTAGTCCATATGTACATTATTATCAACCTGTTATACCACTTTAATTAGAAATAGTCCAAATAATTTGAAGAAGGGGCATAAGCAACATTTTTTTTTTAATCTTTGACGTTTGTTTGTATTATTATTTTGATTTTTGATTATCATAATTTTTTTAGGAATTTTGTAATATACTACGTCTCCATTCACGTGTCGTGATTAATTTATGCAGGGATTGCTCTCAAAGTTTTCCCCAGACCCCTTGTCTCCCTCTCCTTCTCTTCTGTCATTTTCCCTCTCTCACATATATTATATTGCTTACTTTGTCTTCTTTTTTTCACCATTTTTTGAACTAAATTATTGTGGGTTTCATTTGGATCAAATTGAATCAAGTTTCAACTATATAATGCTATACTCTGTTTTGTTTTCTAACTGATTTTCTTTGAAATTATGAACGTGAATAATTATAATCACATTTTTTAAGTTATACTTGGTAACTTAATATAAGAAAAGATCTAGATCTTAAATATAGTATAGCTTGATTTTAAAATCAGCATAGCACATAACCTATAAAGGGATACTTTGATAATTTTCAAATTTCAATATACTTTAGATAATATTAACATAGCTAGGAAAGTACTGAACTATAAAAATGATTATATATACATATCAGATTATCAAAGACGGAATTTTTTTTTATTTTTTTATTTTCCACTTAATAATAAAAGAAGAAAAAAAAAGTTTTGCATAGTGTAACTGTAGACCACATTGGCAGAGAGAAATTAAGAAGTAATTTATGAGTGGGATCGCATGCGTTGACAAAAAAAGTGCATGTGGACCATAAATATGTGGAGAAAAATCATTTCCATTTTAAAGCGGCAAAAATTTTTATTATTTTATCTAAGGTTGCATTTTTATTAAATATATGATTGAAATGTAATGATTTTAAATTAAATATAAAAATTAATTAAAAGAAAAATGATTTGAATTTTTTGGAAATAAAAAAAATTATTTGAATTAATTTATAACATTGGAAAAAAATTCATTAGGTATAATATTATAAATATGTCACTGTTCCAAGCGTGACAAACTTCAATAAATTCATAATAATGTAATAATATTCTAAAATCACATCTACGCCTTGCTCATTCACTTTCACACAGCCTTTCACGTAATCCATTAATGTGAAATAATGTTGTAACCAAGCACTTTTTTTAAAAGAAAATTAAAAAAAAAAAATGCCCTATTACTAAAAGACGAGCAGGCAGCTAATAAAACCTGTCTTCTTAACTGTTTAATCACTCTTTTCTGAACATATTATATAAACTCGAAACCAACTAGGAGTATAAAGAGAATAACATAGCCATCGACCTTATCTGATCTCAGTCCATGGAGCTAAGATGGCTGAATTCTGAACACTGCGATTCCGGCCTCGATGGCTGCGTACCCGCACTAGCTGGGCAGGCTGATATCCCAACCGGTGGCACCATGCAATTGTAGGACAAGCATAGGGACACCGTATCAGGTAAAGCCAAACCTTGAGGTAATGGGAATCCAGATAAAAAGTTATGCTGCAAATACAATGTTTTGGTTGTGCCACTATACACGCTCTTAATGCACTCCTCAGGGACTGGTCCAATCAGGTGGTTGTTATTCAAGAACAGAGTCTCAACTCCGGCCAACAACGGAGTTACTTGCCCCGTGATAAAGTTATGGCTCAAATCCACGATGGATCCCTTGCCGAAGGATTCAATCGTGGGGTCCATCTTGATTGATGGGAGCCCACCTGATAAATTGTTCCGTTGCAAAAACAGTGAAGAGAGACTTGGGTTGAGGAAGAGTGAACTTGGGATGGGCCCACTGAATTTGTTCATGCTAACGTCGAGGTACACTAACTCGGATAGCGATTCCAGGCCGTTTAGTGGACCCCACAGTGAGTTCTCCGACAGTGACAAGTAACGGAGAGTTAACGGCAACCTTGGCAATAGTCCGCTGATGTTGTTCTTCTTCAAATCCAAGTGTAATAGCGGCGCCGACACTGTCCTGGGTAACTCTCCTGTTAAATCGTTTGAGCTCAATATCAGAACTTTTAAAGATGGAAGCTTTGTGAGACCCAGCGGGATTGACCCGGTGAGTTGGTTTGAACTCAGATCGAGAGTGTGTAAGTTTGGGAGAGTAGAAAAGGAGGTTAGTATGGGTCCTGTTAAGCGGTTGTTGTTTAAGGAAATAACTCGAAGACTAGTGAGTTGACCCAGTTGGGGAGGGATGGGACCGGTGATGAGACCGGGGAAGAGGACGAGCTGGGTTAGCTCGGTAAGGTTGGAAAGAGCAGGGGAGAGTGAGCCAGCAAGTCCAGGTGAGTGGGAGAGGCCAGTGCCGAGCGAGAGAATGGTGACACGATTAAAAGAGCAGGTGACGCCGGTGAATGAGGAGCAAGGATCTGGTGCGGAGAAGTCCCAAGTGGAGAAGAATCTTGAGCCTGGAATGTCTGTCAGGCTGTCTTTGATAGCTGACAATGCAGCCAGATCAACGGCGCTGATGTTGGGTCGTTGGTCAAATGATAAAACAGCCGCATTGAGAGAAAACAACACAAAAAGATGAAGAAAAAACTGCGCTTGGTGACGGTAAGCCATAAGGGAAATGCTGCTATGTGACTGAATCAAGAAACAGAAAAAAGAACCAAGCTGTAAAAAGAGAGAGAGAGGGAGACTGAAATAAGTGAAAGTAGGGAAGGAAAATGACAGGAGAGGAAGGAGGGGGAGGCAAGGGGGTGGGAAGGAGTTAGGGAGGGGTCAATTTGTAGGCATGTGTTTATGTTCCAAAATTACTGGTTGGAATTTGGAAGGGATATAGTAGGGACTGACTGACGGCAGACTTAGAAAAAGAATTGGCAGATCTAACTTCTAAGCTAAAACTAGAGGTCAGGCTATGATATTGGGATCGGGCTTTCTTTTTTCTTATCGTACAGATTGAGACACTCAAAGGATGTTAAAGAACCTGACCTACTTCTATGTATGTTACCTTCCGAGCAGCTTTTGACTCATAATCCTTTCTGTTGATTTTGATTTATACTCCCCACTTTTAGCTTTGCTTTTTCATATATCCCTCACTCACACTTCCCATGCTTGGGTTGGATTCTCCTTTCCAAGACATAACAATGACCATTAACATGAAGGTCAACTTAAAAATTACTTAAACTTTTTCTTTTTAACCGAAAACTGATTTTTTTTTATTTTTATATTTGATGCATGCTATAAAAAATTAATATAAATATATTTTTAAAATTAAATGAATTTATTTTTTAAAATAACTAAAAAAAATAATTCAAATGACTAAAAAAATGATATTACTCAAATTAGTATCCAATGCGCTAGTTGCGTATTTCCATATGTTTTTTTCATGTACTACTCTCTCTTCTTATAAATAATATATTGATTTAATTTTTAAGATTTAAAATTTTTTAATTTTAATTTTATCTTAAATATATTATTAATTAAAATATGAGAATATTTTTTAAGAACCTTGAACAATCTAGTTTTAAAATATAATTTTATAAAAATAAATATAATAAAATATTTAAAATAAAATTTGACTATAAAAAAATTAAATCAAACATAACTTATAAGATGGAGTGACTATAATTCAATACATGCAAACTCCATCGCCATATGCATGCTACTAATTTATCCAAAAATAGATTAATTTCACCGATCGACCAACTGAGTACTTGAAAACATTAAATTTAATGTTACTCCAACTGTAATCCATTGTGGGATCTGTTAGCAAGTTTGCATCAGTGCATCACTAGCCCAATTTTATACTAAAGAAATCAAAATTTATCCCAACGTTTTAAGAAAAAAATATTAAGACAAGAGAAACATAACAAGGCTATGGACAAGGGCACGTCTCGTCGTTGAAAAAGAAAAATGAAGAGGCCGAGAGCTGATGCACATGGGCACATCAATTGTTAATTTGGTGATCATAGCTTTTGATTGCAAAGATTCTTACTGGGTTTGCCAAAAGCTTGCAGCCAAAAGCGGATGATATATAAAACAAAGCAATTTTTCAACATATAAAACTTTCCTTTTATTTTGAGCAAATATATATATATATATATATTCATTTTATTGCGTGTCCCATAACTTAAAATAGTAATGAATAGTAAATAAATAGATTTTGTGATTATTCAATTTATTTATTTCGAATTGAAATAATTATAAAAAATAATTAACAAATTTGAATAAAAAATTTATTATTTATATCAAATTCTAAATGAATAATATTTTTAAATATTTAATATCTAAATTCATTTAAATTTTAATGAATAATAATAAATATCTGAATTCATTATCTATTTACATAAATAAAATATATAAACTTTTATACTTGAATTTTAAAAAATAAATTTTATTATTATTAATTAAGAGTGAATTTAAATTTTAATTAAATTTTTATTTATTTTATATTTTGATAAAATAAATAAATAAATGATGTTTTAACAAATTTGATATTTAAATATATAATATTTATTTAAATGAATATGAATTTAAATAATAATATTAAATTTAAATAAATATTTAAATAAATTCAAATATTATAAATATTAAATGAATTTATATACAAATATACTCTTTTTATCATTCCTATCCATGACCCACTATTTTGCATCCCAAATCCCATTTGGCCACACTTCGCTTCTCTTAATTACCCCATAATTAAAAATATACCTATGTAGAAAAGTAAAGACTCCAACGCCTCCAACACCATATATCTTGTCGAAAAGTTTCTGCAGTTGTTCAGTGAGATCAGCTGGTAAGAATCATGGTTAATTTATGGCTCAAATAAGAAACAGCCATATATATAAATACCTTATATATATATATATATAAAGAAACAGCCATATAAAAAACCATTATTAATTAACGTGGCTATTTATCAAGTGTTGTAAATAATGGTGGAAAAGCGAAGGCGACGGTGAATGGTCCAAAAAGACGACAGGTTACGGCAGTGCAGATCGGCTGAAAGTAGAGATGTACGTGTTATGATGAGTATGGACACGCATAAAATTTTTGGGTAGTAGGCCACAAATTTGCTTTCAGATTCAGCAAAATTATGTGGAGGTTTCGTCACGCAACAGTTGGAAAGATTCTCCGATTCAAGTTCTCTTTTGTTGTTTCCGATTCTTACTTAAAGTGGCCGAACCATTTGTTTCGGGTGTATTTCACTAATAAATTTTTTTTATTATAATTCTATAATTATCAAATTATAATAAAAATATATAAAAATTCATAATTTATAAATATAAATTATATATCAAATTTTAATAAATTTTATATAATTTTAAATTATAATTAATTAATTATAATATAATAATCATAGATGAAATACCTCAATTAATTCATCCTCAAGTATTTATGTCTCTTGTTTTTTGTCATTTATGATACATTTGATTCAGGAAATAAAAAAATAAAAATACAATATGCATTTTGTGGAAATAAAATAAAGAGAGAATAACTATTTTATAGTTTGGTTGATAGAATTGAATACAGTAAGGATCCTATAACTATGTTTGATTAGTTAAAATTAGAGACAAGAATACAAAAGAAATAACTAGAAAAGTATCATTTTACCTTTTTTAAAAATTTAAAATTTTCCAAAAAAAAATGTAATTTTATTTTTGAAGAAAGACAAATTTAACTTTTATTTACAGATATTTAATAAATTTATTTTGTTACAACTTTTCATTTTACATTATTTGAGAATTGTTTCTTCTTTTCTTCTTTATTTCTTTCTTTTGTTTTGTTCTTCCTCCTTCCAAACTCGATTGTCTACTACATATTTTCCTTTCCTCAGCTATTGCTAAGATCCAGCCATAGGTGCTAGGATCTGCCCACTTTTGAACCCTTTCTTTAAGGTAAAAATCCCATGATTTAATTGTCGGATAGTACAAATCTTTTTTTTTTTGGTCCAAATTAGACCATTGGCATATTATTCTTACACTTTTAAGAGTTTAAACATGGTTGTTGATGGAAAAAGGCCATTGCCCATGGTCAGATTTGCCTATTGATATGTCTTGTTGGTGCAAATAATGGCTGAATGTGTGCTACCAGAATGCTACATTATTGGTTAGCTACAATTTCCCATGGTGATTCCATCATTGGAGTGACTTTGAAAATCTATTCCAATGTCTATCCCTCTCATGGTTCTTGGGTATTTGTGGAAATTCAAAAAAAATAATTAAGGTAAAATAGTTGCATGAACATTGATTCTATTCTTGATGTATCAAGAATGGCTATTCTTAGGAAAGGCTTTAGAAAAGGTATTTAGGAAACAAAAGAAATATAACTTGAATGATAATTCCATGGAATAATCATTTTAACCAACTAAACTTATTATGCAATCATTTTCTCTCTCTACTTAAGAGCTTCTCTCTCTAAGAATGAAAGTTTTCTCTGAGTCATCTCAACTTTCCCTTAGAATATTAAGGTTTTTTTTCGTTTTCAATTGTTCTTTTAGCTTTAATCCCTATTAGGTGTCTTTTTTTGCTGTAACCATCAAAATCATCTTTTTTTTTTTTTGGCCTCCATTGTTCATTTCATTCTTTTATTTTGTTGTTCTTTTATTTTTTATTTTTTGTTTTCTAAGTTTTCTTGTGTAAAAGAAACCTTATGTTTGAGTTTGTAAGTTGTAATTAAGAGACTGTTGTTGGTAAAAAAATTGAAGCTATCCGTTACTATTAGCCTATAACATCCTTTCTTGCAAAATCAAGTTTGAGTATAAAAGGATGAAGGATTCGGAGATTGAACTGGAGACAGGAAGCACAAAGGTTAGGGAAGCTGGGAAGTATTACCCAGTAGGAAGAGTCATTGCAAAAAAAAAACCTCTAAATCATAGATGAGTAATGGGGATTATGAGGAATATGTGGATGATGAATGAAGTTGTAAGTATTAAAAAGTTAGGAGTAAATTTGTTTGAGTTTGCTTTTGTGAGAGAGAAGATGATGATACAAGCATTGGAAAAAGGGCCACGATCAATAATGGGATATTGCTTGAACTTGGTGAAATGGGATATGAAAATATCTCTAAAGGAGCTATGTTTTTCAAAAGTGGAATGTTGGATTCAAATCCATAAACTACCACTAAAACTTTATATGAAGCAAAATGCAAAAAATATTGAAAAAACTTTGGAGGAATTGGTGAAAGCGAAAAATCCATTGAGTGATGGAAGAATAGGGAAGAGTTTTTTATACGCAAAGGTGGCCATAGACATTATTAGGCTATTGAATGAGGGCTTTTAAGTTTCAAGAAGTGGAGGCAAAAAAGTGTGGGCAGAATTGAGGTATAAAAAACTATCTAATTTTTGTTTTAAGTGTGGTTGACTAAGTCATGTGAAGAAAAACTATTAGTATAAGGAGAAAACTTTGGCATGGAGAGTAAGAGGAGATTGTTATGGCCCAAATTTACGAGCAACACTAATGTAGAATAATCTAAACAATGAAGGGGAGGGAGTTTGGCAAAAAGATCAAAATAATCAGAGGAAAATTGAGTGGAGTCATAAGGAAGAAGATGGAAAAGAAGAGGCACGTGAGATACAAAAGCAAAGAGGGTAAGTGAAGATAAAAGAGAAAAAATGATTATAGATTTAGGTGAAAATAGTAATGAAATGAAAAGGGAATTAAAAAGGTAGTTAGGTGGATAAATAGAAAATGGGAAATAGTCGACAATTATGATAGTGGGCGAAAAAATTAGAAGAATAAAAGATGACATGAAAGTGTGTTACACATGAAATTTAAAGGAGAAAAAAAAAAGGTAATTGAAAAATTTTTGAAGATTACAAGAATAGTGAATGGGGATAATATGTAGTAAAAAAAATGTTGTAGATTAGAAATGAGGTTTTAGTCATACCATATATAGTTAAACTGCCACCTAAAGATTAGTAAGAAGATATTACCAGCAATGAAAGAAAAAAAAAACTAGAAGAATAGGTTAATAGATCAAATGTTATTCTTGTCAGAATTTTTCAAAAATTGAATATAAAAAAGATTTATAAGGAAGATGTAGAAAATATGAATATAAGAAGAGGCTGTAAGAAACAGATAACTTAAAAAGATGATGAAGATAGGGGTCGAATAATATTTATAAAGAGATATAATAAAGAAAAGTAAGAGAAAAAAAAAGAAAAGAATAAAGGAGAATGGATAAGAAAAAGTCAAGTAAAAAAGAGGAGTGAAAGCAAAAAATGAAATTGAAATAGAATAGGTGGAATGCAAAATAAAAAAAGGAAGAGAATGATGTAAGGAGAAAAGAAATGAGGCATGAGGCCGAAATGGGTGAAAAAATGATTAAAGGTTGGTAGATGTCCTATAATAGCTACCGAAGAAAAATGAGACTAATTTTTTGAAATAGTTAAAGTGTTAGATTAGCCTTGACGATTCAAGTTCTTTTGTGAGCTTTGAAATCAAAATGATCTAAACTTTATTTTTCTAATGAAAACTAAAAACCAGAAAGAAAAGTTAGAAAGGTTAAGAAAAAGAATAAGGTTTTCAAATAAAGTCTACATGGATCTAAAGGGCTTAAGTGAAGGGCTTTCGTTATAGTGGGATGATAGAGTTATGGTTAGTATACTCAAAACATGCAAGAACTGTATTGATACAAAACTAAAGAAGGATAAAGGGGGCATAAGATGTATGATGTTTTAGATTTATGCACCACTAGAATTTGAAGAGAGAAAAAAGGTGTAGAAAATGATATGTGACAAATCAACTTTGGTAAGAGGCCCATGGTTATACATTAGTGATTTCAATGACATCTTATATTGCTAGGAAAAAGAATAAGGTAAATTAAAAGAGGCAAAGAAGATCAACAAGTTTAGACAGATGGTAAATGAGTGTTTCCTTATTTATTTACCTTGTTAAGGATAAAAATTTATCTAGTTGAATAAAAGAAAGGGAACCTAATCAAACAAAGGCTAGGTAGAGCTTTGGCAAATGTAGAGTGGATGAAGAATTTTTCAAGAACACAAGTGTTTAATGTACCTATAATTGGATCATACCATGGCCTTGTTTTGGTAAACTTAAACTACTATGATAGAAAAGTTAGGCGAACGTTTAAATTTGAAATTTTTTAGCTGGAACATCAAGAATGTAGTCAAGTTGTGAAGGAAAAATGGAATGTCAATTTTGAAGGTTCACATACGTTTCAAATGGTTTAAAATTTTGAAAAGATGCAAGAGAATGTTGATCTAAATGAGCAAAAGGGTATTTTTAAATAATAGAAAGGTAATTAAAGAAATCAAAGGTAAAATTATTGAAATACAATATGTTAAAGTCACTGAGCAAAAATGTATAAGGGTGAATCAGATGGTTGGTGAATTAAGTAAATTATGGCAACATGAAGAAATGAACTGATATCAACAGTCAAGAATAAAATGGATGAAATATGGTGATTAAAACATAAAGTTTTTCCATCAAACCACGGTTTAAAAAAGGTAAAGGAATAAGATCTTAAGTCTAAAAAAAAAGATAGGATCTAGATTGATGAAAATGAGCAAATTATTAAGAGATTTTAAGATTTTTATGCTTAGCTTTTTAGAACATAAGAAGTAAGAAATTTTAAGCATGTGTTGGATTATATACCTAAACTAGTTACAAAAGATATGAATGATGCACTCATAAAAAAGGTTAAGGAAGAGAAAGTAATAGGGACGATGTTTCAATTAGGAGCGATGAAATCAACAAGGCTAGATAGATTTAACGGAGCTTTTTATCAAAGTTACTGGAATATTGTTAAATAAGTGGTAGTGAACATTATAAAGAGTTTTTTTAAAAGTGACAAGATGCTAAAAGAGATCAATTAGACTAATATAGTTCTTATACCAAAGGTGAAAAAACTAAAGGAAGTTTTTCAATTTCGACCAATCAGCCTTTATAATTTTGCATAAAAGATAATATCCAAAGTAATGGTTAATAAAGTGAAGCTTTTTATGGGAAATCTAATACTCAAAATCACTCTACTTTATGGAAGAAAGATAGATACAAGATAATATGTTAATTGCAAGTGAGGCATTTCATTATTTGAGATTAAAGTAAAAAAGGGAAGACGTATGAGATGGGGATCACTGTTGATATGAACAAAGCCTATGATAGGGTGAAGTGGGAGTTTTTAAAAGTTATTTTGACCAAATTGGGTTTTAGTGAGAAATGGATAGGTTGGGTGATGGAATGTATAACTTTAGTTTCTTACAAATTGGTTATCAATAGTAAGTCTACTTTTAGGTTCTATCCTACTATAGGTCTGAGGCAAAGAGATCCTCTATCTCTTTACTTTGTCTTAATTGTGATTGATATATTATCCAAGATAATTCATACAACTATTGATGCCAAATAGATTCATAACATTGTTCTTAGAAAAGGAAGTCATATTCTTTCTTATTTTAGTTTTTAAAGATGATTCTTTATTTTTCTTGAATGCTAATAGGAATAATTATGAAAAATTTTATAACACTTTGTAACTCTATTGTGAAATTTCAGGACAAATAATCAACTTGAACAAATTAAGCATTATCTTTAGTAGTAATACCCCTATTACGGTCAAACAAGAATTGATGGATTATATAGGAATCTTAATTACTGAAAATCTAAGGACTTATTTAGGTATTCCTTTGGTATAGGGAAAAATAAAATGTAAGGCTATACTATATCTGAAAGAACAGATCATAAAGAAGCTGCAGATGTGGAAACAAGGCTTGGTAAACCAAAAGGTAGATAAATCCTAATAAAAGCTATGGCTACTACAATACCAACTTATATAATGAGCTATTTTAAGGTACCATAAAAAATATAAGGAAATTAATACAAAAATAGGAAAATTTTGGTGAGGACAAAGAAGGAAGAAAAGAAAATTCATTGGATCAGATGGTGTCAATTGATGTGGAAAAAAGAAAAAGGGTTACAGGCTTTAAAGATTTAAGCATGTTCAATATAGCTATACTAGCAAAATAGATGTAGAGAATCATGATGAATCTAGAGGCTTATTAGGCAAAAATGCTTAAAGTGATCGACTTTCCAAATTGCTCAATTTTGGAAACTAAAAAGGGTGAGAGAGTATCATGGACTTGGTTAAGTATTTTAGAAGGGAAGGAGTTAATAAAGGAACATACAAGGTGGTTGGTGATAAATAGGGAGGAAATAGACATATGGAATGATAATTGGATTACGGGTGTAGTTATGAAATATTATAAGGAAGAAGGGGGAAAAGATTTAAACTTGCCTAAAAATGTGGTAGAGCTAATCAATAGGGAAAAATGAGTTTGAAATTTAAAAGTGTTAAAAGGAAAGGTACTAAAAAAAGTAATAAGAGCTATATAAAGTATTACATTTTGTCAAGAAAAAAGAAAAGATAGATTAGTGTGGTCAGAGTCGATTAAAGGTGAATACTTGATTAAAATTGGATATCATATAGTGAAAGATAAGGGCCAGAAGTGTCTAATAAAAAAGCATTCTACATCCCATATAATAGAAAAGAGTTTGTAGAGAGGAATTTAGAAAATGCTAGTGCCAATAAAAATTAAGAATTTCTTTTGGAGAGCCTATAACAATGCAGTGGCAATAGAAAAAAACCTGTACCACAAAAAGGTAAAAAAAGTTTGTTATATGTCTGTTATGTAATGAGGAAGAAAAAACTATTAAACATATTTTTTTCTTTGTGAATGGGCAATTTGTGTATGGTTTAAGATGGATATAGCATATAAAATAGAAAAAAGAGAATTACCATAATTGATTGTTAGCTAAAGGGAATGTTAGGGTTTAAAAGGACAACTAAAGAAAAGAAGGAAGATTAAAAATCTTTATATCATTTGCATGCTAGCAGATTTAGAAAGAAAGGTGTGAAGCCATATATAATAAAAAAACACCTTGATATTATGAAGACTGTTAATAAAATAAAAGGTGTAGTGGCAAACTATTTAATGGTAAGTAAGAGGTGGGAGAAAAGAATAAAAAATGGAAAGGAATAAGTAATGAAAGAATAGAATGCAACAAAGGAAAGGTGGGTAAAATTTGATTATGATGAGGCATATGATCAAGGGTCTTCACAAGTTGGAGTAGAGGTGGTTGCTAAGAACAATGAAAGGAAATTGATAAGAAGATGTGATAAGCAAATTTTGATAGGTTCAACTTTGATGGTAGAAGATATGGCATTAAGAGTAAGAGTTAATCTAGCAAAAGAATGGGCTTTAGAAAGGTGATTTTTGAGGTAGACTCTGAAGTTTTGCTGAAAGAAGTAAAGCAAGGTAAGATGCTGCATTGAAAAATAAGATTTATCATACAAGATATACAAAGAAACAAGGGTGGTTTGAAAGCTTTAGAATCAGTTGTGTAAACAGAAAAACTAATATGGCAACTGACTGGGTTGCAACTCAAGCGAAAAAAAAGATGTGCTTATCAAATTTGGTTTTTATGTAGAGTTGATATTGAGTCGGGTTTAGGGCGAGTTTTGCTTGGCGCGAACTCAACCTTACCCAAAATTTTTTATACTCGAACCCGACCTTGATCCCGACCCGATATTATATAAGCCGTACTAGACTCGACCAGAAATTAATATAATATTTTTTTAAAATATAAATATTTAAAAATATCATTATATAAATATATATAAATAAAAAATTAAATAATTAATTAAAAATAATTTTTTATATAATATTAGGTCGGGTCGAGTCGGGTTTGCCTAAAACTCGAACCCGACCCGACCCCGATTGTTTCAAAACTTTATCCGATCTGACCCGAAACTCGAATTTCAAAAAAAAAAAAAATTAACCCCATAGGGTCGGGTCGGAACCCGTTAGGGTCGGGTCGGAACCCGTTAGGGACGGGTTGGATTGTCGACCCTATTTTTATGCCGCCATATTTTTTACACTATGTTTGGATAGATATTAATAAAGGAAAAGAAAAAAAAAAGGAAACTTGTTTAAAGGAAAGGAAATTGTATATGTATTTCTTGTTTGGATAATTAAAATTAATAAAGAAAAAAAAATTCTAACAACTATTGTTAGGATAAATAGTAAAAAAGAAAAGAAATAATTCATTATAATATTTTTTTCAATTATAACCTTTTTTTTGTTATAAAGTAACATATAATATACAAATATATCTTTATACTATCTAGCTTGTGTAAACAAATCTTTGTAAACAAAATTGAGCATATTTATTACGGTAAAATGTATTACCTAGTTATTAATTTACTCTTAATTTTATGTTTAATTCAATTTTTTAATTTATTCTGATAATAATTTGGCTTGTTTTGTTAATAAGACTTAAAAAATCATAAAATATTTATAAACTATGATGTTATATAAAATACTCATAAAAAGAAATTATTTTTGTAAGAAGTGTCAATTATATAATAAAATCTAATATCATGATAAAAATATGTATATAATAATCTTTTTATAAAAATAAAATTTTTTTAACTTTCATTTCCTTAACTTTGCTCCCAAATTGAAATATTAAAAAAGTGAGAATTACAAAAATAATCAAAGGTTATTGAATTTTCACATCTTTCCTTTCTTTTAAATTAAAAATTTACCCAAATAAAAAATCGATTTTTTTGTTTTTATTACTTTCTTTTATTTTCCTTCTCTCCCTTAAATCCAAACATAGTATTAGTATCTTTGATAAAGATGGATTGCTAGCTCTTTTTACGGGTAACTAAGGGTAAGGTGCCTTTAGGTCTATGAAATGTAGTTTGACTACTTTCAGTTAGGCTGAAAAAGTTTTGATGTTTTGTGACGAGCGTATTAAGTTTACAATAATAATACAACAATCTTTTTACTGACAAAAAAAAAAATCCAACTAAACTTAAAATTTCTATTGAGATTGGTTAACTTTAGAGAAGGCAAAAAAACCCGAAACCAACGGGTTTCGACCCAATCCGACCTTTTAAGGTCGATTTTTTCTTTTTGAAAATTGGGTATCGGGTCGGATTGGGTGGAATGAAGAAAAAATCGAGGTTGAGTCGAGGTCGGGTTTTAGGCAAATTCGACCCTACCCGACCCGATATATATAAAAATAATTTTTAATTATTTATTTAATTTTATAATTATTTATATATTATTTATATATATTTAATTTTATATTTATATTAAAAATAATATTTTATTAATTTCTGATCGGATCGGATCGGATATGATTTTATACAATGTGAGGTTGGGTCGATTTGGGTATAAAAATAATAAAAAATTATCGGATCGGGTCTGATTCAGATTTTGTATATTTAAAATCGAGTCGGGTTCGGGGCGAGCAAAAACCCACCCCAACCCGACCTGTTGCCATCCCTAGTTAACCTTCTAAGTTTTGGGCTATATTTAGGGTTGCTGTCGATTCACTCATATTTCCTTTGTTTTGCACATTGGATGACATGGATTTGGTCTTACATTAAAAGAATCTCCCTGTCTTAACAGGCCAGGCCCAAAAAATTCTTCTAGTGAAACCCAATTATACCTTTGAAAGAAAGAATATCAATAATTTCGTGTGAATCACAGGCAAACCTAGTATTCGAATTCGTTCTATTCTTTATCACCAATTTCTTCACAAAAATCATAGACCAAAATCATCTGTTATTCATTAATTTAAAGTGTCATCACTAATTTTTCCTATACATGTACAGTAATACCATTATAAATCTCTTAACTCTAATTTCAGCCATTTTTGCCACTCTTTTCTTGATTTTTCAATAAATCATATCATGCAAATCCCTTGTCTATCGGGACCTTCAATTGCAGCAACAAATTTTCTCTTTCATTTATATCATGACTTTCCCATGGATCCACAAAATGTTTTCCCTTGTTTCTTTTTCTTCTTACCCCTAACTAGAAAATGAAAGAGAAAATTTATTGTGAATTACAGGTAATAATTTTTTGAAAGAAAACGGTCTTCAAATGCGAAAACTAGGAATTTTGGTGAATTTTTAGTTTTTTTTCTCAGGTTTATATTTTTCATATTAACTCTATATATCTCCATTATTTGATTAACAATTTGTACATTCAAGCAAAGTAGTTGGTTTTTCTTTATGTCGGTTTCGAGTGATAATATAAACTCATCAGGAAATTGAATGGCAATAGTGATAGATAATCAAGGAAATTGAAGCATTTGGAATGATCATTTGAAACGAAGTCTTAATTTCAAATTCCTTAGGCTTAATTTCTATCCATTTATGAACATAATTAAAAACTTAACACTAATTAATCAAACAAAACTTTGTCGGGCATTTCTTTTGCACATCAGTTGAGTATTGCATTATATATTTTTTTAATTTTTTTAGGTATTAATTTAATTTTTTTTAAAATTTATATACTAAAATTATAATTGACTCTATTAAATTTCATCTGATTTTTTTTTTTTAAATTAGGCATATTCATTTATTATCAATTAATTTTAAGTTAAATTCTTAACATGATATTAGAATTCAAATTTTGTTTGTTATATCCTTAAGAGCATGTCATCTATTTTATTACTTTTTATTTTTTAGAATTTATCCTTGTTATTTTTAAGACTTGCTTGATTATTTTAAGTTTTATTATTGTTTGAAAGCACATATCAATATTGTTATTGAAAATTTTATTTAAATATATTAAATAAAATAGAAATTTTGCTGTTTAAAATTTTATCCAAATTCCCCATCCTTTTGGAGAATTTAAATAAAAATTTTATTATTTAAATATTTTTAAAAATTCAATCATTCTTGATTTCTAGAGATTTCATTAAGTTCACTCTGTTATTTCTAAAGTTTATTATTAAAAAAAAAAAAGTAGCCAACAAGTTGTTTATAGTCCGAAAAAAAAAAAAAGAAAAGAAATTACGGACACACGAGAACCAAACTAGTTACAGTTGCACAGTGTCAAAACATCGGGTACATTTTCTACCTTTCTTTTAATTGCCACTTCTGTGGACTTCAATTGACGCAGTACTAATGAATAGAGTTTGTGCATGTGATTTTACCTTTTCCCTTTTTCAATCCCAAAATAAAATTAAATTCCTCTAAGAAGAGTGCAACCACGCACGTAAAACTTTTAACTCCAACACAAGCTACCTCTGACATTTAAAAAAAAAAACAAACAAACAAACATGTTTCCCAACATTACAATTACATGATTAGCTCTCAACTTGAGAACAGAACAGAAAACTTAAAGCACAAATTCTCCTTGGAATTGTACTATCTACTTCAACCTTCCAAAACTTATTCTCCTCCAAACTGATCCATGACCTGAAACCATCAAAAGGAATCACCTAGTTACCACGACATCGTTATACGTTCGCTTGTATATGAAACGACACCATCGACGAGGTAAAAGTGAACTTCTCGACATATCTTTACGAGGAAACAAGAAATTTTTATTAATGAGGAGACACCAGATTATTAACATCATGATCTGAACATAACGAAATACCTTGTCCTTATGCTGGACATTGGAATCCTGGAGGTGGAGTCTTGCCACAATCGATGAGGACCTGAAGAGCAATTGGTAGTATAATGTTGATATTTAAAAGCTTGACCTTGATTGTGGTGCAAAGACAAACTGCAGCGTCCAAGCCCAACAGTCCTTGGAGCACAGGGCAACATGCGTCCTTTGCGCTGCTGCCTATACCAATGTGCACTAGACCACCTAACACGTCAACACATGCACCTAGCTTGAGTGTGTCAATGGGGCATGTTTGCTGCGCCGGAGGTGGTGGATATGGCAAGGGTGGTGGTGGTGGCGGACACGGTTTCTCGACTGGAGGTGGCGTCACAATAGGAGGACTTGGATTTACAGGAGGCTTTGGAGGCACAGTTGGTGGCTGCACAGGAGGAGTTGGAGGCAGAATTGGCGGTGTTGGTGGGTTCACAATGGGAGGACTCGGATAGACAGGAGGCGCTGGAGGCAGAATTGGTGGTGTTGGTGGCTTCACAGGAGGAGTTGGAGGCAGAATTGGCGGAGTTGGTGGCTTCACAATGGGAGGACTCGGATAGACAGGTGGCGCTGGAGGCAGAATTGGTGGTGTTGGTGGCTTCACAGGAGGAGTTGGAGGCAGAATTGGCGGTGTTGGTGGCTTCACGATGGGAGGACTCGGATAGACAGGAGGCGTTGGAGGCAGAATCGGCGGTGTTGGTGGCTTCACAATGGGAGGACTAGGATAGACAGGAGGTTTTGGAGGCAGAATTGGTGGTGATATGACTGGGGGTATTGGGTAATAAGGTGTTGGTGGTTTGACGACAGGAGGTTTGGGTACGTAAGGTGGGGGCTTTACAACTGGGGGCTTGGGAACATAAGGTGGCTTAGGCGCCGGCACGTAGGGAGGTTTGGGTACGTAAGGTGGTGGCTTTACAACCGGGGGCTTGGGAACATAAGGTGGCTTGGGCACCGGCACGTAGGGAGGCTTGGGTGTATAAGGTGGTGGCTTTACAACCGGGGGCTTGGGAACATAAGGTGGCTTGGGCACCGGCACGTAGGGAGGCTTGGGTGTATAAGGTGGAGGCTTTACAACAGGAGGTTTGGGGACATAAGGTGGCTTGGGCACTGGCACGTGGGGAGGCTTTACGACAGGAGGTTTGGGTACATAGGGAGGCTTTGGTGTATAAGGTGGAGGCTTTACAACAGGTGGCTTGGGCACCGGCACGTAGGGAGGCTTGGGTGTATAAGGTGGAGGCTTTACAACAGGAGGTTTGGGCACATAAGGTGGCTTGGGCACTGGCACGTGGGGAGGCTTTACGACAGGAGGTTTGGGTACATAGGGAGGCTTTGGTGTATAAGGTGGAGGCTTTACAAAAGGTGGCTTGGGTACATAGGGAGGCTTTACAACTGGAGGTTTGGGGAAATGAGGAGGCTTTACTACAGGAGGCTTAGGTGGCTTAGGAGGATGGGGCGGATGTTTTGGTGGTTTAGGGTGAAATGGAGGCTTCACAATGGGAAGATGTTTGGGTGGAAACTTTGGAGGAGGACATTTTGGCGGAGGAGAAGGGTGTCGACATTCGGGACATGCAACAGAAGCGAGCAAAGCTCCCAGGTTCAGAAGCAGGATAATCAGATTGGCTAATCTATGCTTCCCCATCATCAAACTTACTCTCATCTCTGCTTAGGGAGAGTAGAGAGCTTAATTGATTTTCACTTACTCTTCAACTGATGCACTTATAGATCATGCAAAAGGTAGACAAAAAGAAAGCAATCAATCATGCAGACGTCTTTTTCTTTCTAATTTATTGGACTTTGGGCATCATTCATTGACTTCAAAAAAACTCCATTAGCTAGTTACAGTCTCCACTCTCCAACTTGCAAAAACCTAAACCCAACTTTCATGCATACTTCATTATCAAATTTCGACATGAATTTTCAACCTTTTAGGGCAAGAGAATCGAGAAACCGCGTGCTTGATTGAGGACATTTTTAACTTGTAGTGCTCTGTTGAACCCGTGAATGGATATATACTTGGCTTTATAGAGGCCCATGTGATCTGCTTTCGCCATTCCATTTTCTTTGCATTAAAAAACTTTTGCAAGATGACAAACCTCACCCCAGATTTTTTCACTCACGTAATTAACGCGTACGAGAGCGAAGCCTTTCCCTCAACAAGACCACTGAGCCATGCCTTCATTGTCGGTAAGATATGTACAAACACTACATTGCAGTATGAAATTATTATTGCCATGCTTTCCGCATAAACAATAATTCCAAACCGAGCAAGTGTATAAGAATGCATCAATTTGTCCATATCACAGGATGGGAATTTTTTTCTCTTTTTATTGCCTAATATTTTTCCATTCCTATGGATGTCTAGTTGCTTAAATGTAGATATATCATTTCGTGCATTTATGTCTTACATATTTGTATCAAACCGATCTATATATTACTTAAATTATATTTTTTAAAAGGTTTATTAAAATAAAATTATTATTTTACAATTGTTTGTATATTAAAAAATAATATTTAAAAGTATAAAAAAAATATTGGAATGAAGTAAGGAGGAATAGCTAATTGCATTACAACTGCTAGGTGAGAGCAGTATTGTCAATTTTATTTTACCATAATTTGTGTTTGTACTTTAAACACGAAATATATTTTTAAATTTGTGCAAAATTCATATAAATATTTATTAAAATTTTAAATTATGTTATTTTCAATTTTTTTATATTATCAAGTCTAAAATTAAAAGATTTACTCAAATGAAAGAAAAGAAGTGGAGCAGGTTCAATTAATCAACCAAAAGATTGATAATTATTTGTTCTTCTGTTATCTTTCTAATTGAGTGGTGCATAGTGGACTATCGAATCAAAGTCTAAAATTAAGGATAGAGTAACCCCACCATGATCTTCATGATTTTAGCACAATATTCCATTGTCAAAATTGCTGCACTTTTTTCTACGATGTATGGCTAAATCTAAAGGTTTTCCTTTCCTTAAAGAAAATGCTTTAAGAGACCGTCGACAATTTATACATATTAGGACCATAGCCCCATGAGTAGGCAATTTTGAGTTAACCCTGTCGGTGCTAGAAAATTTTTGAGTTAACCCGTCGGTGCTAGAACCTACCTACTAATTGTAGTATATAAAATCGTCGTCAACTTTTTTAATTAGATATGATTAATCATTTATATAAATTTATTTTTTTTAAAGTTATTTTAATTTATTTAAAAATCTCTAAAAAAATAAATTATAATTTTTTAAATATAGCTAGATTTAAAAATTCAGTTATAACACCTTTATAAAATCACAAATTAATATCAATTAATTTTAAATTATTTTTAGTTTTAATTCAATTATCTCTATTTTATTCTTATTATTATTCATTATTTTTGTTAATTTTAATATTAATAATATTTTTAAATTTTTTTAATACTTTGATCGAACCTTTAAAAATATTTTTCATCTTAAAAATATTCAAATAATACATTTATTTTCTTAAAGATTCTGTCATTAAATTTATTAAATATTTTATAAAATTTAATACACACAATCTAATAAAATACAATAATTAAAAACAAATTTTAATAAAATACAATAGTCAAATAATCATAATTTATTTACAATTTTAATTTTCTCAAATTAAAAATAAATAAAATTTTTTTATATTAAATTTAATTTTTAAATTCTCTAACATTTTTATCGAAATTTAAAAAAACTCTCTCAATTAAAAATTCCTTAAAAAATTACAAGCTCATAACTTTCTTAAAATTTTTTGTTAAAATTTTATTTATTTTTAATTATCATTAAAAATACATTATTAAATACATTTATAATTTTGCCTTACCAAATTAAACTTTTCTTTTATATTGTTCAAATAATTAAAACCATCTATTAACATTAAATATAAATAAAAAACAATGAATGGATCAAATCAATTAAATGAAAAGAACCTGAACCAAAAGAAAAGTATTCAATCCAATTGTGGAATATTGCTTGGGGTTTTCCACGTGGGTCCACTTTGGCCTTTAACTTGTCCTGTGTCCATCAATTACTAAACAGTATCGTTTGCCGAAAACTCTCATTCTTTTATCTTCTGTGGCTGCTTTTGCAAATCAATTCAAGCCCTTTTTTTTTTTTTTTTTTTGTTTCAAAAGAGGTTAATACCCGTACAAGCCGAAGGGGACATGGCGGGAATTGAATCCTCGCCTAGATGACCTCTTAACCACTTGGGTTAAGAGGGAAAAGTCAATTCAAGCCCTTTTTAACCTGGAATCAGAAACGTAGCCTTCTACTGCCGCCACTGTTTCCTCTTTGAATTCTACGGAAAACTTCAACCCGAAATCAAGAAAAAATTTTGAGAACTCGACAAAATCAAAACCCAAAAAACTTATTGCAGAATTTTTCTTGCTTTTTTCTTTTATCTTCTTTATTTATTTATTTATTTTATTTATTCTCACAAATTATAATAAGATTTTTTTATAAACTTTTAATCCAAATCACAATAAAAATAAATTTTTTTATTTTAATCTCTTAATCAAATTCGATTTTGAATTTTGAATTTAAATTTACTTCTCAACTTGATACATTTTTTTTCAATTAGAACATTAAATTTAAATCAAATCAAACTCTTTTTTTGTTTTTTTTTTTAATTTAACAAAACCTAAGCCAATAAATAAATAAATAAATAAAAATATTCTACAAAATTAACTCCATAAAATGAGATGTTTACAAACCCCACCATGTTTTTCATAATCTCATCACTATATTTGGTTTTTTTTTTTTTTGTTCATGTAATATTCTTGAATTTCGCGATGAGAATTAATCCTCCTTGTGTATCATAAATTTCATCCATCCTTTTAGGATATGAACCAAAAACATTATACCCTGATCAATTATTCTGTTGGAGGCAGATATTAATTGCCTTAATCATCGTCAGAGGCGGAGTGATGTTGGCACCCCAAAAATTTTGAAAATTCTTAATGCCAATGCTAGAAGCAGTCAAATGAGAAGTTTTTAAATTGAGATAATAACAATTTCGATTGGATTACATATGGTTTGATTTTTTTGAATAATATATAGAATTATTAATTTTTAAATTTGATCTGAATTTAAATCAAATTTTCATATAATTTGATCTCAATTGAATTTTATTGATTTAATTTAATTCGATTTATTAGTTTTTGTAATTTATTTTTTATTTTTTATATATTATTTTAATATGATTTTTAATATATTTATATAAATTTAAATATAAGAAATTATTGTATTTTATAAAAATTTAAAATATATAATGACTAATAAAAAATATATAATTCGATTAGATTCAATATTTTTCATTTTTCACTTCTCAATTTTAAATTTAATCCGAATAGAATATAAATTTAATATTTAAATTTAATTTGAATAGAATAAAAAATAAATTCAAACTAAATTAACTATTATAATTTTAATTCAATTTTTGATTTTTTAATTTTTTTTTCATATCCTTGCTTTTAAAACATTGTTCTATTAATGAACCACGTCATGGAGCCTAAAAAACTGAATCAGCCAATGTTAACTTTTTTAAAACTTAATACTTTATTTTATTTTATTTTTAAAAATACTAAATATTAAAAAAAAAAAAAAAAACTAGCCTAAGCATGTCTTACCTTTTAATATGATAACAACATGACTTGATTCTTTATATGAGCAGGTGTTCAAGGGCAATTGTATAAGCAATTGCTCCTAGAATTGTTCAACCCTTTAATATATTTTATAGTATATTTTATAATTATTTTATATATATTTAAATTTAATTAGCTTTTATGTTAAAGTTATTACTTGTTAATTTCATTTTTTATTTTTAATATAAGTTTATACATTTTAATTTAAAAGGAATTAAATTTATATTACTATTTGTTTATTTATTATATCCTTAATCATTATTCACAAACTCTTTAGAATAATAGATTTGTAATAAATATTAAGTCCTCGTGATCCTACACAACCTCCCTTATTAAGTCGTGTACAGGTCCTATGTTGTCCTCACATCTGTCCTGCATGTTCGTAATGGCCCCCTCACACCCCTCTAGTCGGGTGTTTATGGACATCAGCCCCTTTTCGGAACTAGCTTTCCATTTCCATGTCCTAGAGCTGCGCATACTCATGTAAGTTCTCAATAAAGTTCTAAGTTTTCAACCAAATACCCAAGGTGTATTTCTTTCTTTTAGCTTGCACTTATCTTCTCATATCTTTATGACCTTTTTCATTTTTTTTGTTTGATAAAAATTCAAATAAATTAATTAATTGATTGAATTCTTTATTTTTCTTGAAACACTTGTATTCAATACATATGTGATAAATGTGGAATGAAGGTTGGACCATCCAAATATAAAGAAAAACTTAGAAAAAATGAGTATATTCATGTTGAACACATACAGTATTTGACACTCCCTCTCAAATTTGAATAACATAACAATAAAAATATATACTTTTAATTAATCTCTTAAAATTAGATGTTAAGATTCATCACTGATACTCGTAATACTTATTTTTACAAAGAGGTTAGAATCTAGGAAGAGGGAAGAGTTTGAAAAGATTTAAATTTTAGATATATTGAATGATATTTTTTAAAAATGATTATATAAATAAATTGACTTAAACTCCAAATTTGCTCATAATACTTTTTCTCATTAAGCATTCTTAGCTATTATTAGAGTTTCCTTTCTATCACTATTACTTTTGTTGAATTTATGAGCTGCGTACCACTTCAAGTAACTCCCTTCCCTTGGGCAAAGGTGAGTCATGGAAAGCTGAATTTGGTTTCTCTAATTTTTCAATTCGGCAATTTTTTTTGAATATATAAAAGATTTTATTCATATTGTAATATTAGAAATATTTGCTAAAGCAGATGCATTTATAAAATCTGAGATTTCCTCTACCCAATAGAGATCTTCCGTTAATGATTGACCCTTCCTTGCCAGCCTATGTGCTATTTCATTGCCTTCTCTTACAATATGTTGTAGTTGACAATTATCAAAATATTTTACCCACTTCCTGCCATCTTCTAGAATTGGCCCTATGTACAAAAGCACCCTTTCATCGTTCCTCAAGTTGTTGATAACATTAAGTGCATCCCCTTCCACAATTATCTTCTTGCATCCCAAATGTTTGCCCCCGCTTCAGCCACTAGTTTTACGTTCACTGCTACTGCTCCGATCACTTATCCCAAGTGGTCCCTTATCACTACTCCAATACCACATTTTTTAAGCTGACAATCCATAGCACCATCAAAATTAACTTTAAAGTAGGTTCTAGTTGGAGCCACCCATTTTACATATCCTCTGGATACTTGGTTATATAGCATATTGCCCTTGCATTATGGTATTCTTCTAGGTAAGTGTTAGCCTTGCTGAAAATGCTTTCATTATTCAATTTCTCGTTCTGTTTCACCTCCATGTTACGTGCATTTCATATGGACCAAAGAAGCATCATAAACAGATCAAAGTTAGTTTTATTAAGGATATTTGCTACAGTTTCCAGCCATTCTATTGTGTTGTTGGCGGGTGATCCTACCATTTGCTACAGAAACTCTCAACTTTCTAGAACTTTTCGAGAAATGACACAAGTTCTCAATGTATGCAAAACAGTGTCATCCTCTCCCCCACACCTTGGACAACAAAAGTTTACTAAGTTAATTTTGGTAGCTAGGTTCCCTACCGTTGGTAGGATTTGGTGAGCACATTTCCACATGAACATCCTCACTTTAGGTGGTAAATCGTTTCCCAGATCATCCTCTATATCAGCCTCTGATTCCCTGCATTCCAGGCTGGTGCAAGTGTCACGGACCTAAGGGGGAGTCCTGAATCCCACATCGAACATAATAGGAGGGTCCCTGGGGTATAAAAGGGTTCACACCATCTCCGCCTTGTGAGGCGCCTTTTGTAGGACAAAACCGTGAGGCCAGGGGGGGCCAGAGCGGACAATACCTCACAAGGGTGTGAACCATGGCGAAAGGCTGATCTGGGACGCCGGAAGGGTGAATGCCCGGGTCCCGGAGCCGCGCGGGTTCGGAGCTTGAGTCTCGACCCGTGACAAGTGGTATCAGAGCCAGCCCTAAACCGTTCGATCCACGCCGAGCGCCTCGAGAGAGGTAGGCAGGGTGGCCGGCCTCCGTGACGAGGGCGTCACGAGGTTGGGTGCGGGAGAATGTCACGGACCTAAGGGGGAGTCCTGAATCCCACATCGAACATAATAGGAGGGTCCCTGGGGTATAAAAGGGTTCACACCATCTCCGCCTTGTGAGGCGCCTTTTGTAGGACAAAACCGTGAGGCCAGGGGGGGCCAGAGCGGACAATACCTCACAAGGGTGTGAACCATGGCGAAAGGCTGATCTGGGACGCCGGAAGGGTGAATGCCCGGGTCCCGGAGCCGCGCGGGTTCGGAGCTTGAGTCTCGACCCGTGACACAAGCTCACGCGAAATCCACTCTTGATCGAATATGTGCCATTGTTGTTGTAGTACCAAACTATGCTGTCTTGCAGACCACTCTTACTTAAGTGAATCATGCAGATTGTTTCTGCTTCTTTAGGGTTGAATTCCATGCGGATAATATCCTCCTTCCACAGACATGTATCCTTTTCGATCAGCACTGCCACTCTAGCATCTATATCAAGTATAGACGGTGTCGAGCTTGATGTGAAGAAATCATCTGTCGGTAGCCACTTGCCTCCCCATATTCTAATATTTTCCCCATCGTCAACTCTCCATCTGGTTCCACGTAACGACACATCTTTAGCCTCCCAAATACTTTTCCACGTAAAAGATGGTTTATTTCCAATCTCAGCTTCCAAGAACTTTTTGTTAAGGAAATACTTGGCTTTGAACACTTTATAGCTTAAGGATGTGGTATCGTAGATTAGCTTCCACCCTTGTTTTCCACGTAGAGCCTTATTGTACAGCTCTAAATCTCTAAAACCATTCCCACCCAGTTTCTTAGGTACACATAATAAACTCCATCGAATCCAATGGATACCCTTTCCATCCACTTTGCTCTTCCACAAAAAATTTCTCATGATATTGTTAAACTTTTGGCATGAAGACTTAGGTAATAGGAAGCAGCTCATGGTATGTGCAGCAATGAATTGGAAGACTACATTGATGAATATTTCTTTTCCAACCATTGATAAAAAATGCCCACTCCAACTATGAATCCGTGCATGCATCTTATCCTTAATGCTCCTAAAAATTTTCCATTTTTTCTTTCCTCACTAATGATGGCAAACTAAGGTACTTCTTTGGATTTGTGACCACATGGCCTTCGAACATTTGTTGTAGTTCCTCTTTTTGGGTACTTGATGTGTTAAGACTAAGGAAAAGGACTGATTTGTCAAAATTGATTTTCTGTACTGGGCTTTCTTCATATAGCTTTACTACGTTTGTCAACTTTTCGCCAACGCTTCTGGATGATCTAGCAAACAATAAGCTGTCATCGGCAAAGAAAGGTTGATTAACCCTTGGTCCAGATCTGCTTGCCCTTAGTCCGTCAATTTCTTTATCATTTTTAGCTTTAGTAAGCATGGCCGAAAGTCCTTCTATACAGAACAACAACAAAAAAGGTGATAAAGGATCACCTTGCCAGAGACCTCCACCTGGACGGAAACTATAAGTGATTTGCCCATTAATAATAACGAAATAAGAAACTGATGAAATGCATTGTAATATGATTGAAATCCATCTCCTGTCAAACCAAGTTTTGTCATCATAGCCTCAATGAAAGACCACTCCACCCAATCATAAGCTTCGCCCATATCAAGTTTAAGAGCAAAACATCTATTCTTCCCTATTCTTTTATTTTTAGAGTATGTAAAAGTTCATAGGCAGTTAAGACATTATTATTGATTAATCTACATGGAACAAATGCACTTTGAAAATCACTGATACATTTAGGAAAATATGTTTCTTTCTATTAACAAGGACTTTTGAGATAAGCGTATAAAGGACATTACAAAGGCCAAGGGGTCAAAATCGGGTCATGTTTTTTGGACTTTTGACCTTCGGAATCAGGATGATATAAGTATCGTTAAGCTCATGAACAGGTTGATGACCATTAAGAACATTTAGGCAATAAGAAATGATATCATTACCTATAATACGTCAATATTTCAGATAAAAAAAGAGTAGGCATACTGTCGGGTCCTGGTGACTTAGTTATGTGCATCTGTTTGAGGCTTATACTATTTCATCGAGTTGGAACTCCACTAACAAAGTCTGTTCATCCCATCCGTAACTCGACATTCCATTGTCTCAAGTATAGCTCCTGTTTTTTGTGATCCAATGGATTAAGAAATGTCCTTGAAATAACTTGTTGCAATGTTTTAAATACTTTCTTCATCCTTACACCAAACATCATTATTGTCCTCAACGTCCGTTTATCATATTTCTCCTTCTTTTGTTAATAGCTTGAATATGAAAGAACCTAGTATTTTTGTCTCCTTCTCTCAACTAGTCCATTTTTGCTCTTTGCCTCCAGTATATTTTCTCTTTAGCCATCAAGTCATCTAACTCTTTTTTAACAACCTTTTCTTCCTCCATGGTCTTGTTATTTACAGTCATTTCTTTCAACCTACTCAGCTGTTCGGTAACTATTGCAACTCTCCACCTAATATCCCCAACATTGTGGTCATGCCAATTTCTCAACCTTCTACTCACCAACTTTATTCTCCTCCCTATTGATCCCTATTTATTAGAATGCCATACATCACCAACCACTTCTTCACATCCAGCCTCTTTGGTCCACATTGCTTCAAAATGAAATCTTACTTTTATTCTCATGTGAATACTTCTTTTTTTACTCACATTAGTTTCTAGCAACAAAGGACAACGATATGATCTTGAACATGTTAAGTGTTTCACCAAAAAAGAAGGATGAACCTCACACCATTCCTTTGTAGCTGTCACACAGTCTAGTCTTTCTCTTACTAAGTTCGGTGCACTCCTCCCTTTGGTCCAAGTAAACCACGATCCTTTAAAGCCCAAGTCAGATGACAAACATTCAAAGCTTCTCGAAACGCTTCAATCTACTTCTCTGATCGTATACTTCCATCACATTTCTCATTGTGGTCCAAGATTTCCTTAAAATCTCCTAAACAGACCCATGGTAGATGGGATTAACTAGCAAATTCTTTTAGTAAATTCCACAAAATACTCCTTCTACTAATGTCAGGTTCACCATAGAAGCTTGTTAACCACCACTTAGATTGGTTATTCTCCACGTACTCCATGTCGATGTGATATCTAGAGTACGTTCTAAGCTGTAAGGTTATGTCATCTTTCCACATCATTGCTAAACGACCTCTTTTCCAATGCTGTCAACAACAAAACAATTAGGCATGTTGCATCTCCTCCGGACTCTATCAAACTCAGCTATTGTGAGCTTTGTTTCACTTAAAAACACCACCTAGGGATCTTGATTTTGAATAAGCTTCCTCAAAGCTTGAACTGTCTGTGGGTTGCCAAGCCCACGACAGTTCCAGGCTAGTGTTTTCATGGTGATCGGCGGGATTGGGCTCCTGTCTCTGCCGCTAATAGTGTTCCCTGGTCTCTTTAATCCCGAGCTCCTTTGAATCTTTTTTCCACTACATCAACTTCCGTGTTGTCAATTTGTGCTTAAGTGTCCATATTCTTTTTTTTAGCTGGACCCTTTCCTTGTGCATCTCCCTTTGATGCCATCTGTCTAGCTTTTTTTTTTTTCTTCATTTGCTATGAATTTTGTTGGTTCTGCATAAAGCACGTACGTTCTCATTCAAAACATGTGCATGTACCCGCTCCTCATTACTAGTAACCAAATTTGCCAACAACTTTGATTCCTTTATATTAAGGATTGGTGCATCCAGATTTTCCTCCATCACCAGAGTTACTCTTTTGTTATCCTTATCTCCATGTATGAGTTGATTTTCTTCCTTATTGCTCTCGTCATCTTTGCCTTCAATGTTGTCAGTATCTCCTTAGATCATTATTTCCACCATATTTTCCCTCAACAAAATTTCTGGTACCACTGGCTTCATGAGTTTTTTTTTTAACTCTCCCTGATAATCCGCTGACTTGTCTTTTGTTGCTGAAATTGCTCTCCATTCCTGATTAGCCTCCTTTCCATTAGTACCATTTTTTGCCATCTCAGCTCTACTGTCACCCCCACCACGCCCGGAGTACTCTTACGGCCATTTCCTCACATATCATCGAATTTCGGCATAGCCATGAACTTCCTCTGACCTCCTGGATGGACTTTAGGACCCTTTTGTTTTATTGGTGAAGCTTTGAGCCAGTCGCCATACCGTTTTACTTTGTCCTATTCCCTATTGCTATGCTCCTCATCCTTTTTTATCTCACATTTCATGTTAGTGTGTCCTAACCTCCCACACTCATAACAAAAGTTTAAGAGCATTTCATACTTCATCATTACCCAGCAAGCGGCGTTATTCATTGATCTACGAATCATTATGGCTCTCCATAGTGGTTTAATGATATCCACTTCTACTCTGATTCTTATGAACCTTCCCCATCCTCCTCCTTACATGTCCATATCAATGCCTATGACTTTGCCTATTTTGTCGCCAAGTCGAATTGCCATCCCCTTTGTATTCCAACCCAAAGGAAGATCATATATTCTTACCTAGAAAGTTGCATAATGAAACTTATATTCACTTGATCTTAGAAGACCATCATACGGTTTGAAAAGTAGCAAATGTTCAAAAGACAAAGGGCTCCTCTCAAGGGCTTCAAACATATCCCCTACTGGAGAATAACTTAAATATGAACAGATTTGAGTCCAGGATTATTACCTCCACCTCTTTGGTGAGTCTCAAAATCACCTTGAAAGTTGCTATCATAGATCTTTATTGAAGCGACGCTTGGTTAGCAGGGATCCATCCAGCCATGGTCAATCCTTTTTCTCCCCTTCCTTTTCATTCACTTCATCAGCTTAAACACAGTCTTCCTCTTCTTCAGTGAACTTGAGTTTTGCCCACATGCCTTTTAGCTCCGATGTCATATTCATATACACCCAAGAGAAACAAAACTCTAGAGATAACGGAACAAACTACGAAAACAAACTCAAGGACTAAAACTAAAATAAATCCCAAAGATCTCAAACAGTCACTTGAGATATGGATGCCTTGGATGGACGAGACTTGCAACTCCCAAAAGTGGGAGACTCTAAATGTTGCTCACTCCTTTACTTTACTTTTCTCAATTTAATAAATTTAATCAAAGTCGATCTGAGAACAATTAGTAACAATGTTAAATTCAACTGTGTGATTTTTTTTTTTTTTATATTATGACCTGTCAACTTGAATTTTTGTCACATGACATATATTATTACAAAAAATATTTTTATCAAAAAATAATAAAATTTATTTCAATTTAGAAAAGTATTAATTGCCATTTAATTAAAATAAAATGTTATTTTTATTAGATCGATGTGTGACATGCAATCAAAATTTATTTAATTTTAGTATCACTATAATAGAATATGTTTTTAATGTTTTTTTTTTTTTTATATTTAGTGGTGTTTATAAATACCGCTAAATTATTTGTGACATTTGTCAAAAACGTCACTAAGAATATTGATTATACTTACGTTGAAAAATATAACGGTATTTTTTCATACAAACAATGTTAAATTTAATAGTGTTTATAGTGAAAAATACTTCTAAATAATCAAATTTAATGATGTTTGTCTGAAAATGCCACTAAATTTAATGACATTTTCAGACACAAACGCTATTAAATTTGGTCATTTAACAATGTTTTTCACTTTAAACACCGTTAAATTAATAAATTTATTTTTTTATTTTTTCAATAATTACTACTATAATTTAAATTAAAAAATAAAACAAATTAAAATTCATAAATTGAATACCATAAATATTTAAATATTTAAATATATAATTTTTGCCAATATACATGTAACCACAAAATTTAATACAATAACATTCAATAGCATTAATACAATAACATTTGTTATGCATGTGACGAATTTTAAGAGTATACATGAAACATGTCCCAATCTGGCTGCATAAAATCCCCAATAAAAATGGAATTATAAGCAGCTGATGCAATATGAATTGTATGTGAGGCAGGATCTCTTGGGAAGAAATCATCTGAAGCCTTCATGATAGCCGTGCTCTTTGCACTGCAAAATCAACTTGTAACTCATGAAAATCCAGAATTATGAGTTCCTATAAACATTATAATAGTTACCTATATAAAGTGTCAGTGTTGTGACTCATACAAGCAATAAGTGCATTGTCATGGAATTTCTTATAAGCATGTAAATATTCATTCGAGGCTACAGCTGAAGGAATCAAAATTTCTTCATCAAAATTTCTTCTTATATGACATCCTCTATGAACGTGTGCACATCGACACACGAGGGAGATATGTATATTTAGTAATAATAATAATAATTGTAGACAAAAGTAGGCTTTGTGGTTGTGTGCAAAGGCAGCTCATATGCAAGTGTACACAAATGCATGAGAGAAAGAATACATAGTCCATAGAAAGTTTGTGAGGAAATACACACCTCCATTCTAAAAAACAGCTTGACCACTGCTATAATGTATTAGGGAACCAAAAAGATTGATGTTGTTAGTAAAAGCCAGTGCTACTAATACACCAGGCACTCCAGACGCCAAGTGCATAGCAAGAAAAGCAGAGTATAATGCTCCTACGTGACCAATTTGACTTGCAATAGGTAGTGGATGAAAAAGTAGGATGTCTAAAGAACACCAAATGCAGCATGCCAGCTCAAATCCAGCTCATTATCCCAAGGTTTGTCAATTGACCTGCCATGCCTACCAAAACAGCAAACCAAGCAACGTATCCCACGCTGATTTTTCACTTAAGCAGTCATCCCAGTCAAGCACTTCTAACAGAAGGAGTATTGACAAACCAATCATTGGAGCCACAACAGTTGGTATACCAAAAGTCTCTCTGTCTATGGTTCTGGAAATATCAACAAATCAGAAAACTAATTACTTGTTCTGAAGCAAAGGCCAAACTATAAACACCATAGCTTCAATGCAGCTTATGATATTGTCCTTGAATGGTAAGAACAATGGTAAGAGCAATACAACATATACAAGTCAAATCTAAGAAATTGATTCATGCTAGCAAAACCAAAATCAACATAAAGTTTTCTATTGCCTTAAACTATCGAAGGGCAATAAAACATGCAACATTTAAAAAGAATGACTTCCTAATTTCAAATATTTAATGGCAATGTGTACGAAAAATTGTTGCTGCCAGCAAAATCAGTATATGTTCGGAAAAAGTAAAAGGTACAATCAGTTAAAAGTGAAAATCTTATTAGCATGTTGGTAAGAAAATCCACCTGCGAAGGGCCAATGATTACTGATTTTTATGAGCAATCATGCTTCAATGCTTCGAATTAAATTCCTTAGTATAAACTTTTTCAAAAGCATCGGAAACCCCAATTGATTGAAGTTTAACTTCTTGATGCATCTAAAACTTCCTTTACCTATTTTTGATGTCCTCATGGTCCTGGTTTTGCCTACAACTTAACAAAGAGGATGTCAATTTAACGAGGGAGCATCAAATGCACTGAAAAGAGGATTTTTCCTTGACTCTCCAAGGAACTTGTGATTGAAAATTTCTCTGAACTTGTATAAGTATCGCAAGTAAACATCCCAAAAATTTGCAAATTGCAGGTATTATATCAAATTTTCATACACTAAATAAGAACATAAACTCAAGGCTATTCGACAATAATCACTTTAACATGACCATATATGCATAAAGTACATAAATCTCTAAAACAGTAACCAGTACTTGGATCATGACGTAACAAGCTTCTGTAAAGATCAACACAATCTGGATGTAATTCTTCTATGGCACCTTCTCGAAACTGCAGTTCAGTGGATCTCAATATATTCTGGAACAACTGTGTACAACATAGAATCACAATAAACAAGAGAAGCATTTAGGTTTTGATAATAAGCAGATCGAATTGCTCTTCTTAGAAACCAATAATTGATTATTGCCGGTGGCCAGTTGAAACAAGATTGCCCCAATACTCCACAAATCAGCCTGCATATATCATTACATTTATGTAAAAGATAGCGAAAGAAAAAACAAGGGAAGGGAGGGCCGCAAGGAGTAAAAGCCATATAGTTCTTTCACCTTTACGTCATACTTATGATTCTGAATAATCTTTGGAGCCATGTACAACGGTGAAACACAGTGTATCAGTCAACTCTTGAGGTGTCAGGGATCTGTGATACAAGGTTTATCAACTTTTTTCTATGAACAAGTAACAATCCACGCGTTAAAACTTCATATAATTATCTAAATCACAACCTTGATTTTATAATTCTGAACCACGACATCAGGACGTGGCTGACCAGACTAGATAGGCTTTAACAGAAGCATAGTTTTCATTAGTTAAATTTGCTTTATAATTTTACATATATAATATATAGACTGATTAAGTTTTCGTATTCGATCATTCAATTGCTGTATTCAAAGAATATTTCGGCGATTATGAAAATTTCGATTTATATCTTGAGCAATTTTGAAATTTTCATTTTTAAATCTTGAGAATAGAATTGTGGGATTTTGAAGCATAATTGAAATTCATATATACAAATACACACATATTAAATATATTGTTCAACAGGCAATGACAATTGCTGGCCCCCAGTGGTATATAGGTAGCAAATGGTTGACCCCACGAAAAAAATTGACAAATGAATATTCACTAATTTCACTTTCAAAAGATTTTGCTCATAACCCTTTATTGCCAAATCTTTTTTTATATATGTAAAATATATAGTCAAAAGTCACTTTATTGAGAAGGATAATTCGATCAACTATTACAAATTAATACCGCAAAAATTGGACGGTGGGAAGGTATACATACAATTAAAATTTTTGTTAAGGTGTCCTTTTCTGAACATAAGTAATAAAATTATGCCATGAATTAACATGATTGGAAAGTTCTCTTTATAGGACACTAGACTTATCTATTTTGTCCCTCTAAAGAGAAATTAAAGTAATAAAAAAAATGAAATTACATACTAATTTTTAAACCCTATAGTAGTTTGTCTAGAATTTTAGGGTGTCGGTCATGGCTGAATTAGTCTTGAACTGTAATTTTTTTCTCCTTTACATACTAATACTCTCTTACTACGTGACTAGTAAAGTCATTTATTTTCATCAAAGAAAAATAAGGTACTGGTCAATTTATTGATATAATATGTTGAGAAATTGAAATTAAAATTAAACTTTTTGTTTACCGTAATTCTCCATTTCATTTAAAGGTGATATTGGAAAGGTGGAATTAGATTTGGATCAAATACTTTTTTATTAAAAAAAATTTACATTTTAAGTTCGAATAATTTAAAGTTTAAATTATTAAGTTCTAAAATAAAATTAATTCAATTTTGTATTACTTTGGGTTTAATTAAAGAAAATTAAGTTGTTATTTTTTTATCAAATCGGATTAAATTAAATTTAAATTCAAATAAATTGAACATGTTTTTTAAATTCAGATCCACTTTGGTCTTTTTAAATTCATTTTATGATTCAATTTGTTTTATTTATGAATATGTTTACATTTCAATGTTTCTATTTTTTTTTTTTGTAAGCATTTATTATTTTAACCTTTCATTTTATCTTTCAACAATGTAGTGACAAGAATGCATACCTTCCCAACAAGGAAGAATTTGTTGGAAATATTAACTCAAATCTCATAAGAGATTTGTTTGTAATTTATTAGAGATTTGTTTGAGATTTGTCAGATATTGCTTGATGGACAAGAAGACTTACAAAAGAAGAATTCTAAGAGAAAGGAGATTCTTAATAGGTAAGTTTGACTTGTAAGAGAATAATTCTAAAAGGAAAAAGATTCTTAATAATCAAGTTTAACTTACAAGAGAATAATTCTAAGAGGAGAGATTTTTAACGGGTAAGTTTGTATGGTTATGTATGAGAAGGTGCACAAAGATGTATGAGAAAAAGATGTAAAAGAGTTGTAAGATTTTGTGGGATAGACACTCTATAAGAGTATTGGGGTTTTACGTCTTATGGGTGTGTATTATGGGTGTGTATGTTTGTTTGTGAGTGGACTAGAGGAGACTGAGAGTGTCCACATAGGTATGATGTATGAGAGCATATGGGTATGTGTTTGGTTATGTTGAAAAAGTGCACAAAGGTTTGAGTTTGTGTTTGTTTGGGTTGAGAATATTCCATAAAACTAAAGAAGATTGAGAGTGTTTTATGAGTATTGATTATTGAGTGAGGTTAATGATTTGATGTAAGTTTATAATTTTCTACAACTAGTAGATCTTGTCTCTCATCCGTGGATATAAGTTAGTTGGACCGAACCACATTAAATTATTATTTCTTATGTGTTTGATTTATTGTTTGATTTTGCTTCTACTTGTGTGATTGGATTGGAGGTTTTTAGCCCAAGAAAATTATCTTAGTTCTACATCAAAGTTTATCGCCGTCTAACTACCGTTGTTTGTTGTATCAACCTTTCCATTGCTCTATAGCTTGGGTAGCTTGCATAAGCTGACATTATTCATGAGACATGACCCAAAATGAGAACAGATTGATTAAAAGATTGTAAAAGTACATGTAAAAGAAAGAATAATCAAATAGAGTGACAATAAACAACAGGTAAACATAGGAAGAATCTGTACAACATGCTAAAAGGTAATCTGGCAAAGTAGTAGCTATAAAGTATTAAACAAACTAAGAATTGCTTGATTTAAATTCTCTGCAATATGCTGCCGATACTCCAAGCTAAGCAGGTGAAACATTGGAGATTTCTCTGGTTCCTCATATGCAAGCAAAGCCATGAAATCCTGCAGTAACAGCAAAGTCTTTCACTATCACACATAGATTAGAATGAAACAAATAGCCTAATTTCTACCTGGGAAACAGGTTGCAGAGAAGAAAGAAGCGTGGGAAAAGAGATGAAATCGGGCGCAGAGAAAAAATGGGAAATCTGGGATTCAATTGGGGGGAAAAATTAGAGGCGTTAATTTTAAAAATGCCGCTAATTTCTACCTAATTGTGGCGTGTATTGGTTCAAACAGCACCAACTCTTTCCTCAACCTTGAGCTTTTTCAATCTAGGAATAAACTTTGGTATTTTATGTTGCAGCGTTTTAGTGAACAAAAGCAGTTAATTTTTGTTTTTAGTAGCGTTTGTCAATATAAATGCCGATAATTGAAAATTTCGCAGATTTTTTATAAAATTGCTACGATTTTTACAAAAATGTAAAAGTTAATGACGTATATAAGTGAAACGTTCTTAAAAAATTATTTATTTATTTTAATATATATAGGTTTATTTTTAAAATGTTAGGTCAATTCAAATTTTAAAAAAATTAACATTGTTATAAAATATTAATAAATTGATGTTAATAAAAATATAAAATTAAATTTATTAAAACGAGATAAATAGATTAAAACTACGAGATAATAAAAAGATTAAATTAAACTTCTTTCTTACCTGAGCATGAATGAGACCATACCATACAGGAAGAGAGAAGCGATAACTTTTTTACTGAATCAGAAAATCAATAAGGTTAGAGGAAATAATTAGTGGCCTCTAAAGCCCAATCTGTTCGATCTGTTCCTGAATACAATAGTGATTGCAAAACCTTGTGTGGGTTGTTCAATAAGGGACCAGAATGACAATTTGGAAACAACATTTTTTACCTTCTTGTTCTGCGTTGTAAATTTTGGTTCTATTCCACGCATTGCAGAATCATTTCTCCCTGAAGTTGGATGTTTTCTTCTCCAAATCCAAAAAAAAAAAAACCTTATGGAGTAATATATTACGAGGAACTCAAGAAAAACACTGCTGACTGCTACTGCCCACAACTTAGAAAAAATTTTGCAGTACCATGATTCACTTATATTTTTCTTATTTGTATATATATAAAGTCGTGATCTAAAAATAACGAAAAAAATTGTATATAAATGTTTGGGATTTAATTTAAAATTTATTAAATATTATTATTTAAAATAATTTTATAATTAATTGAATTAAACTTTAAATTTAATTGACAAGCTTATTTGCTATTAGTTATGTGTTCAATTAAAATGAAAGTGGACCAATTTATTATCAATAGAAGAGATGGTTTGTCAAATTGACAGGTTTAGTCCAATTCTTAAACAATGACTTGGTCCAGCTTCAATATGATTTGTAAAAATATTTATTATAAAATAATTAATCTTAATTTTATTTTAAATTATGTTTGAAATTATTAATATAAAATATTTATTAATATTTTGATAATAAATTTAAATAATATAAGTAATATGAGCTTAAATGGGCAAACAAGACATCGAACAAACTCGAAAAGTGTTAACAGGATATGGCCCGACCTTGCGTATAAGCCGTTAAACCTGGACACCTCTAAATGCAAATTTTGGTTAATTATTTATGGAATATATGAATATCAATTTCAAAATGTTATTCATTGACGTCTTTAAAGTGGTTTCAATTAAATTACACATATTGTTCAATTTTATTAACATAAAAGTAAAGAAATAATCTAAATAATTTATAAAACATATAAGTGTCTGTAAAAGCAGAGTATACTTAAACTAAAAAAAAAAATGGTGCTTAATTTAATATGATTAAAATAAACTATGCTTTAAACTCTACCCGATTCATAGAAGGAATAAAACAAGGTAATAATTTCCAGCTAAGTAGCACAACAGCCGAAACTGCTGCATCTAAATAAAATCACATCTAGCACAAGTGCTGGTTCAAACTCCTCTGAAATAAAATAATTGGTCTTTTGATTTGCTCTTTCTATCTTCATTGATCAATTGTAGCTGAACTTGCACTTACCAAAACCTGTCAATTTTCATTACAAATATGTTAATAAAAATGAGCAATAAATGTTGTTATAAGATTTTTATTTGCATATTGGAAAGAACAGATTCTGACATGAAATCAAACTTACCAGGATCAACAGTAATAAGCATGGCGGTCCCTCCGAAGTCGCAAGTGCCACCACTCCCCTTCTTGTTTTGCCAGTAGCTGTTGAAAGCATATGATGCATGCGCAATCATTGTGTTGGGTTGAAAGCAGGCTCCGTTGGGTTGAATTGACTTGCAATCTGCACCAGACCCACATGCATAGTCCATTGCTGCTTGGATTACTGAATCTGGAACTGTCGGCTTAGCAACACACCAAACACCAGACGGTGACCCTTTGTGTGGAGGAGGGGGTCCCAAAGGTGGTGGGTTCTGCACAGGTGGTTTATAGATGGGCTGGCCTGGAACATGCTTAGGGGAACTAGGAGCATGTTTTGGTAGGCTGGGTTGATGTTGAGGGGGGCTTGGGAAAATTCTAGGTGGACTGAACCCATTTTCGGGTGGATATGTTTCCGGTGGATTAGCTGGAGGGCTATGGATGTAACTAGGTGGTGGAGGGGTTGGTAGCCCGTAAGACGGCGGAGGGTTGGAAGGTGAATGTGGAGTAAAGGGAGGAGAGTGGTCAGGCTGAGGAAGTGGTGATTGTGAATCAAAAGGAGGTAAATAGAAAGGTGAGTTTATGGTGTGTGGATCAACATTGGAATTGACACGATTTGTTACTTTCAGCTTGTTTATCAATTGGCTGATTGGACTTTTCTGGAGTCTTGAGTCATGGTACTTCCATGAATGAACCGTAATTCTGGCATCTAAAAAGACAAGAAACAACAATTATTAAGTGAAAAAAGAGAAAAACAAAGGAATATATAAGTAGAAGGAATTTACATACCACAACGAGTGAAGAAAATGGTGGCTAAAATGGAAATGCATACGACTGCATCGAGCAATCTTAAACAGTGCCCCCTTGACTCCATGGCTCTAAGCAATGCCTGAACGGAGATGAGAAACTAAGGGATGAACGATGTGTATAAATATAGGACGGTAACAGGCCAAGGACATTTAGTTAACAGGGAAAAGGAGAAAAGAGCAGAAGGTGGGGCAGAAAACGGAATTATCAACATAGGGAAACTAAAGAAGATTCAAAGCCAATGGTTGTAGTCACACTATAACAGATGTGCTACTGCTTGGAATAAATGGAGAGCATTTCTTTTAGCTCGTTAGAATATATGCTTGCTTGGAAATGGAGGAAAATGGGGGAAAAATAAAGAGGTCTTGCACTTTTCTTTTGCTTGCTTTCTACTCAAAGTCAAGGAACACTGTCCGATATCCTCTGGTCTAGAATCCCCGAAAACATGAGTAAACGATTAAGTACGAGGATTATATTGTTGAAACTTGAAAAGACTTAATTCAACAGGAAAAGGGAATTCTATGTTTACATTCGCATTCTTGCAATTTCCAATTCATCCCTGCAGAAGATAGGCAATCTATATTATAGAACGTCGATCCCACTCATTGAATCACTCAGCAGCGAAGTGCAGTTACGCATTTGAAATTTAACTTGAACTCAAGCTTTTATTTTATTTAGGTGTAGTTCAATAAGCCATTATCTGCTCTTAGGAAAGCAAGTTGATGTGTATTGCCATAATAGAAAAGGGGTACAATCAGCATAATAGTAGGGTTTTCTGCTACTCCAATATGCTGTACAAAGTTGTAAGCTGTGCTTCAGCGCTTTTAGATTTTCATGGTTAACTATAAGAAAGAAGATTCAGGTGCATTCATTGATCTCTAACAACAAAAACTGGAAAAAATTTCTATCACATGAGAACGGGTTACTAAAATTATTAGCCTTGGTACCTTGGACGTTGCAGGTTAGAAGAGAATATGAAAGCATACTCCTTAAGTTTGTTCATCGGCCTCCATTTGAAAGCATGTCCAGATATCATCCATTTCCAACAATTTAAGAACATGTTTCTTTCCTTAGTAATAAAATTAAGATATTTGCATAAACTCAATAACCACTGGATGATCAGATTCATAATGTTCAAGGATAAAATCGTGCTAATGCTGTTACAATCTGTTTACCAACGAGTCCAGATAAAGCATCAAAATCAATACAAATTTTGGTTTAGCAGTTAAAAACAAAATCAATTAACCATATCACCAACTTATATATCAGAACAAAATTAAACTTACCGACATTTTCATAGATCAATACCAAGCTAAGAAATTGCAAGAGACTTCTCAATTTAATAAAATGCTTTAAAAAAAAAAGAGATTACAAACATAATACCAGAGCTTTCTAAAGCTGTTTTTAACTCAACTGACAATATGAAAATAAAAATTAATGTCTTTAACAAGTCAAATAGCAAAACACAACCCTCAAAAAAGCAACCTTACTTCTTATCTTCTTTCTCAGCCTCAGCAGCCTTCTTCAATCTGGCACCGATATGGCGCTTATTCATACGTTCCACACGTAGCTTGTTATAGGCCTTGAATGACTTCATCTCCTCTGTGACCTTCACAAGCTCAACTGAAGGCTTCTCACGGCAAATAGGCATGTATGGTCCTTGGACTTGGGTGGCAGTTGCAAGCTCCTCAGCAGTAGAATCACCAGCCTACAGGAACACAAACAAACAAACAAAATTATAAACACTAAACAAGATAAAGGGTTTAACAATTAAGCACTGTAAATAGGGCATAACAGATTACCTTCAATTTGCGAGCACGTCTTGGGAAGACAACAAGTTTGGCCTTGTAAGTCTTAAGCCTCTGAACATTGGCTTGAAGACCTTCAAGAGATCGGTTCTTACGGCGGTGATCAACTGCAATACCTATGGTAGGAGCAAGCTTCTTTGAAATACCAGCAGCCTGGTCGGAAAATAATGTGAGCGCCACATTCAATACAACCACATACAAACCACATCAAATGGGAATTTCAAACTATCTAACATACCTACCATACACTTCCATCCACACACCTACAACAGCATCAATAGCATTCATTGTCCTATTTTCTTTTTAATTCATAACTGTCTAATTATAAACTTGATTGTCAACAAGGGTGCTAATTAAAAACTTGGTCACCTAATCACGGGCCGAGTACCAAATTATTTCTTCAATCACTTGAAATTACTGTTTGCAGTTAAAACGAAATTTATCGAAACTTTAATCCACAAATCTATATTAGAATAAAAAAAAAAACCCAAAACCTAGATCAGGATTGCTACAACTACTGAGAAAAAAAATACTAACTTACAAGATCAAGGCATTCTAAACATAACCCAAAAATCATATAAAAGAAGATGAGAATTAAAACAGTAAACCTTAAGCTCTTCCAGAGTGAAACCCTTGCCAGCTCTCAACTTCATGTTGTACTTCAAAGTCTGGCAATGGACAACAGGGCGAAGAGGTCCAGAAGTTGGCCTTGGAAAGATCCTCACAGCCTTCTTTTGCCTTGCTGCAAAAATCCCAAACCCCAATTACATATCAATTTTAGCCACTCAAGAAACATCATCTTATTTTACAAAAATACACAGAAAAACCCAAAGTATAAAAAACGCACCAATTCTTCTTCTCGCCTTCCTTGCTGGCTGATTAAACCATGTTTTCACATAGTTCTGCCAGTGCTTCTTGAAGTGGCCATTTGGCACAACATTGTTATGCTTAACCATACTTACCTGTAATTTGACCGCAAAAAAAAAAAACAAAACAAAACGTAAAATGATTACGACAATTTGAAATGAAAAATGGGAAGATGAAATTAGATGAAAAAAGCTGAGCACCTTTGAACAAGGGTGACTGGAGGAAGAGATATGGTGTAAAGATTGGCGCAGATAAAAATGATCCCCTCGGCCCTCTTTTTAGGGTTCTCGGGGGAATGTCTTATTTATAGCCTGCTTTGGTTTTTGATCTGACGACTGATTATTAGCCCTAAAAATCTGACGGTGTCAAAGGAGTGGGCCAATATCACGAAGCCCAGAAGAGGCAATACTACTTCCAAATAAAAATAAGAATTAGTTAAATTAAGATACCTTTTTGAAAATAAAAATATGTTAACTTAATCCAATTTTCTAGATTACAATAGCTCAAATTTAAAGATGATTTTTTATAAATATAAAGTTTTTTAGACTTGGCAAATTTATATAAAATATAATAACTCTTAAAGTAAATAATATAATTTCCTAAATTAAAATGACATATATATTAAGCATAAAAGAAATAATTTAAAACATAAAAAATGGTTATAATGAATTTTAAATTTATACCTGTATATAATAACTGTTTCCTTTTAAAGTTTATGTTATCATATCAGCAATGTTAATAAATGTTGATTGAGGGGTTAATTTTGGGATATAAAAGATAATTTTAGGCAAGAAACTTCTTTAGAAGCTTTTTTTTTTTTTTTTCTGACAAGTATTGCTATTTCAAAATCTTGAAGGTTTTCCCAAATGGGTTTTTTGATTTTTGTGTTTTTGGTATGTGCATGATGTTGATATTCAAAGGTTGGTTGGAAAGAATTCTTTTTTATGAATATATTTAAAGATTTAGAATTGCTACTTTTCAAAAGTATAACCTTTTTTAGAGGATAAGATCCTTATAGCTTTTATTTACTTTTTTTTTGTTGAGTTTTGTTTTGTTCTTTATGGAAAAATTTTGTATTCTTTCTTGGTTGAAATTTTTTATTTTATTTGCTAAAAAAGATTGATAAATTTTTGTTATTAGGCTTCTTCCTCTCAGTTAAATTTTTCAAAACTTTTCTCCATCAAAATACGTCATTATTATTGTCATCCATTGTCGAGAAACACTATCAATTTTCATCCTCTCAAGTATCCCCTCTTTGTTATTCTTTAGTTGATTCCTTTTGCACTTGGACCCTATAAACATACCTAAAGAAACTGTAAAAAAAAATTTGAGAAAATGTTTTTAATAGGTTTAAGTACAATGTACAAGGCATGCATGTGTGTGTTAATTTCTCGATAAGACAAACAAAAACATGTGTGTTATTTTAACCAAGCAACATGAAATTTGAACAAAAAATGGTCATATCAATTGTTATACTAGCAAAGCTTTGAATTGGCATGAGATAAAGTTTTTCTTTTGGCATGTTACCTTTTTAGGTGGTACTTGAAATTTTTGTTACTAGCATTTTCCTTTTAGGTTTTGCAGTTTTCCATGTGACTGTTCTAAACATAAACAAATTAATTGATGATAGCGTTATTAGTTACATTGAGCAAGTAGTTATTACACTTGGTTTTATTTTATTATTAATGCATTTTATTTAGCTTAATTTATCATAAAACTTATTTATGTTTTGTTATATTTTTGTTTGGTTATAGTCCCTTGAGACCACTTATCCCGATAGAAGCCATGGATTTGATGGCTTAACAACGTTGGAATTGATAGGAATAGATAGAGTTGGTGTTTTATCAGAAGTATATGTAATTTTAGCTAACCTATAATACAATGTGATAGATCCTAAAGTATGGACATATAATGGTCGAATTGCATCTTTAATTTATATAAAAAACTATAACTTGATGTCCCTAATTAAGGACTCGCAGCAAATTGAGATAATAAAAACACATTTAAGGAATGTTTTGAAAGAAGATAATGATATTCATATCGCTAAAACTTCAATTTTTATTGCTATAATCCACACTAAGAGAAGGTTACATCAAATGATGTTTATAGATAATGACTATGAAAGAATGCCTACTTTGCAACATAGGGCAAATTTGATTATGGTTATTGTGCAAAATTGAGTAGAAAAAGGTTATTCAGTTGTGAATGTTCATTGTAAGGATCGAATCAAGCTTATGTTTGATGTAGTTTGCACATTGACGGACATGTAAAATGTTATGTTTCATGCCACCATTAACACAACTGGGGATAAAGCATATCTAGTACTAAATTGTTGTTGTACTAATCTTTTTTATGATTTTAATTACATAACTTCAATTTGTTGACTTAAACTTATTTATTCTTGTTTAGGAATTTTATATTAGGCACATTGAACCCTGATTAGTTCGAAACTTGAAAGATATAATTAATCCATTTATTTCAATTTGGTTTTCATAAAATAATGTAACTATATAGTATAGCACTTTCATGTGACTCAAATTGTAAATTTGCTTATACAAGTAGGTGTTGATAAAAAAGATAAGAATACACATTTACATGAGCAAAAATATCTTCTATTGAATTCAAAGTTTTGGGGTTTTATTTAAGGGTATCTTTTAGTTTTGAAAACTAATTGATTCTTAAAGTTTTATTGTTGTAACTGTAGGTTTTTGAGGGCTACTCATCTTTATCCTTTTTTTAGGTGCTCAACATGTTCCACTAACTCAAATCATTCTTGTTTTGTGTCACGTTTTTCAATTGGATCTACATTATCCTCAATAAAGTTATTTTTAATGATCCCAACATCATTTTCATCATCATAATTTGAGGAACAAGATGTATTAAGCAATGTGTTAGCTTCATGCTCTCATTGCATGAAACTTCCCATGAACTGCCTACGACAAAACCTCTCAACAAATATAAAACTTCACAAGTTGAGGTATGATTTTCGTGAAATGCAAAAAAATTAGTTTCTCCAAAAGCTAAAAAAAAAAAATTGTTGACCAATTTACACATCTTCTTGTTGCAAATAACATAGTTTATTTTTTTTATTTAAAAAAAATTCAGTGAAATAGTTAATTCCCAAGAAAATTTAGAACAATGAATATGATATTGCAGGTAAAGTCCCTTTGTTTACGAATTTCTCATTGTAATAGAAGTAATTCCCTCATTTTTCTATTGTGCATGCATGTTTAATATAGGGCTAAAAAATAGTAAGGAAGTAATTACTTAGTACTTGGCAATGCATGAAATGCATTTTACGACCTAATTAGGTAGAACAAAACATTATCAAAAGATTAATGAAATACGTTACCTTCTTTGGTGATATAGCCCCATTCAAATTCTAATATGATAATTGCTGGTTAAAATATTGAATTTGTCCAAACAAAGATCCTATTGTAACTCCTAGCTTAAAGAACTTCTTAAAAATCAAGGCAGAATTTGATCCCAAAAAGAAGTTTTGGACAAGGTTTCCCCGTTGAAGGATCACTGTCATAACGTCTAGAGGGATCTATCGCTAGACATTGACTTAAGAGAGTCGCCACTAATCTTTTTTTATCTAAGTGTGATTGGCCACCTAAAGAATCTGTCTTTTCAGGGAACACTTAAGTTTAAGGGTCTCTAAAAGAATAGGTTCAGGTTTACTAACCAGAACAAGGTTCGGGAGTTCGATTACGTGTGAGGAAGGTTATAGCACCCTCACAACGCCCATCAAAAGATGGTACCAGCTTAAATTTGTGTTATCCAATGAGCCTTAAAAATTTACCAAGTGATTAGTTATTGAAAATTATTCTCAATTGACTCTAATACTTTTAGCAGAAAATTGAGAAAATTCCCTCACCTCAGGAGTATGCAAGAAAAACTACTGTTTCACTTGCAGAGGCTCCATCATCGAATTATTTAATATTAAAAAAATAAAAAGGAAGAAAAAAAATGATTGTTTTTGTGCAGGAAAAATTGATACTTTCAAATTTTTCTCAAAATATTTTTTAGAAATTTTAATCTCGAGAAAAATTGATACTTTCAATTTTTTCCCAAAATATCTTTTGAAACTTTAATTTCGAGAAAAATTGATACTTTCAACTTTTCTCCAAAAATATTTTTTGGAAACCTTAATTTCGAAAAAAATTTATACTTTCAACTTTTCCTCAAAAATCTTTTTTGAAAATTTATTTTTAAGGAAAATTGATACTTTTAACTTTTCCTTAAAAACTGTTTTAAAAATTTATTTTTAAGGAAAATTGATACTTTTAACTTTTCCTCAAAAAATATTTTTTGGAAACTTTAATTTCAAGGAAATTTGATACTTTCAACTTTCCCTCAAAAATCTTTTTTGAAAATTTATTTTTAAGAAAAATTGATACTTTCAACTTTTTCTCAAAAATATTTTTCTTTCTCTTCACACCCTATGTCTCTTGCTTGAAGTTGAATTCGACCAATAATTATCAGATCTAACCAAATGAGGTCGAATCCAACATTGTTGTGGCAAAAAATGGCATTATTTACTAATCTTCTCGCTGGTTGTGCCAATCTAGAGCATTTGTAGCTATATCTAATCACTTACAAAACTAATCCAATGTAACAATGACATAATCTACTAATTAATTATGTCAAATCAATATGCTGACCACTAATCCCTATTATAATTGGTTGTATTAGTTATTAGAAAACTTTCATGTTTTTCTTCCTAAATTATAAAAAAATAGAGTTATCTTATTTGTTGCCAAAAGTCAAAAATAAAGTTTAAAAAAAATTTATTTAAAAATAAAACTAAAATATTTAAAAATTCTTTCTTTTTCTTTCTTCCTATTTTCTTTTTCTTCCTCTTTCTCTTTTTTACACTTGATCTCTCTAACTTAAGGTTGAAACTAACTAACAATTATCAAATTTGACCAAATGAGGCCAAATCCAACATTGTTATGGTCAGAAGCACCATTATTTACTAATCTTATCACTAATTATGCCAATCTAGAGGATTTGTAACTATATTTAGTCACTTATAAAACTAATTCAATGTACCAATAACATAGTCATTGATTAATTATGCCATATCAAATTGTTGGCCACCAATTTCAATTACAACGGGTTATATTAGATATTAGAAAACTTTCATGTTTTTATTTTTAAATTATGAAAAAATACTAGTTATCTTAACTATTACCAAAAGTAAAAAAATAAAGTTAAAAATAATTTTCATTTAAAACTAAAATTAAAATATTTTAAAAATTTTCTTTTTCCTTTTTTTTTCTCCTTCCTCACATCCCTTTCCTCTTTCTCCTTCTTGCTTGAGGTTGAATTTGACTAACAACTATAAGATTTAACTGAACGAGGTTGAATCCAACATGTTGTGGCCAAAGTTGTCATTATTTTCTAATCTTATCATTGACAGTAGGGCTGTAAACGAGTCGAGCCGAGCCGAATAGTGAGAAGCTCGAGCTCGAGCTCGACTCACAACTCGGGGTTTGATACTCAGTTCGAGCTCGATCGAGTTTTATTTTTCAAGCTCGAGTTCGATTCGTGATCGAATTCGAGCTACTCGAGCTCGCTCGATTAAGCTCGATTAATATGTAAAAATAAGCTCGATTCGTATACTCGACAAGAGTTCGATTATTCATGCTCGAACTCGAACTCGGACTCGAAATATTTTATTAATTAATATAATAAAAATATATTTAAATATAAAAACTCGATTAGGCTTACGAGCTACTCGAGTCAGATATAAGAATACTCGAATTCAGCTCGATCGATAAGTCGAGCTACTCGAGCTCGAGCTCGACTCGACAATAATCGAACCGAATTCGAGTTTTTTTTTTAATCGAACCCGAGTAGCTTGCGAATACTATTGTATCATTTACACCCCTAATTGACAGTGTCAATCTAAAGCGTTTGTGACAATATCTAGTCACTTATAAGACAAATTCAATGCATAATCTACTGATTTATAATGCCAAATCAACATGTCAGCCACTAATCCCTATTACAGCTGGTTGTACTAAATATTAGAAAACTTTTTAATTTTTCTTCCTAAATTATGAAAAAAATATACTATTTATCATATTTGTTGCCAAAAATAAAAAAAGTAAAGATTTACTTTACTATAATTAATATGGTAATAAATTATATAACCATGATTTTCAAATACAGTCACTTTAATTAAAAAGTTGTATTCCTATCTTTTTTTATTGTCTGAAAAATATCTTACCATATATAATTTTTTTTACTTAATTATGATTATACATTGGATTTGTACAAATCATTAGCTTTCTTAAGACTATTATATATTGCTTCTGAGTGTTAGCTTCAATCATGTTTTATCTTAACCTTTACTTATTATTATTTATGCCTTAACTTTTGATTTCAGGTTATTCACTTGCATAGCAATCAAGATATGTTGATGTATCATGTCGCATGGATTCCACCATCTGATAACTCATGGAAACTCAATTTTGCTGGATGTATTAGACCTATCGGTACTGGCGCTGGGTGCATTCTTCGTGACCAAAATGCCATCTTCAAAGTAGCTTGTGCAGTACCAATAAAAGCTTGTAGAGACCTTGTAATGGCAGAGTTGATTGCTTTGAAACATGGCCTAATTATTGCCATAAACTATGGAGTTGATTATATTGAAATTGAAGGAGATCAACCACTGGTCATCCAAATGCTCCAAGGTCACCAAGCCACACCATTTTATGAAATTTGTAGAGGTGTTCTTCACGAATGCTTTAATTGCATTAAAAATTTTCGAAGTGTGAAAGTTCATCAAATCCATCAATATTCTAATTGTGCTGCAAATGACATTGCTAGAATTGCAACTGAACTCCAAGAACTTTCGTATTGGGATGGCAACCCTCCTTCAGCTATAGTTAATACTTTAGTTACTGATGTAATTGGTCGTTGGATTTCTTAATTTGCTTTTTGATCTCTTTTTTTTTCATCATTTTAATAATGTTACACAATTTTACAAATTTATATCAATGATTGAAAGTTTGAGTAGTATCTTTGAACATGAAAGACATATTCAAAATGTATTTTATTCTTCACCATATTTTTTAACAAATATTTTAACCATTAAAGTATGAAAAAATAAAGAAAAATATAACAATTTAAATTAGTTTGTACTGATAAGGATTAGTAAGGTGGGATGAATGAAAAAAAAAAAAAAAAGAAAGAAGAAAAAAAATAAAACTGAAAATAAAAAAAAATCTCTCATAAATGTAACATCCTTTAATTTTAATTGAATAAATTTATAAAAAAACCACATATTTATCATCCATTCGATAAGGTTGAATAACTAATTAAAAGAAGAGAAAAATGCACTGAAGCATTACTTTTATCATAATATTTCACTTTCTTTTGTGAACCTTTGAAATTGTTTCAAATTTATATACATTTATCAACAAGAAACATGTGATTAAAATATTAATAAAAAATTTCACATGTTTGTCCTCAAGCCCATGCAATAAAATTTATTTATTCTCTAATAGCATGTTGATGATTAATGGATTAGGAGCAACTTACAAAAATTACAGCAATAACAAACTAAGTCTTATATCCCAAAATTCTGGGGTCGATTGTATGAAAGGTTAAAAAAAGAATTATGTTAGGTTGTAATTTTGAATTTTTTTAGACCATTCATTTTTATCAAAAACAATTTTTTCATTTACTTTTTTAACCCTCATATCATTTCTTATTTAGTCTTTCATAAATTCAAAAGCTCATTTCTCATAACTAGTGTACATATAAACTTACGTTTCACATATCCAAACCATCTCAAATTACCCTCTCTCATCTACCCTTAATTTTTCTCATATCTTTTCATTCTAATTTTATCTTTTCTAGTCTTATCACATATTCATCTATGTATCATCATTTCAACTAAACTTATTTTTTTCTCATGTTGTTTCTTAATAACCCAACACTCAGTCTTATATAACAATATAGGCCTTAAAGTTGTTTTATACAAATTTACCTTTAATTTAAAAGCATTTTGTGATCATATAACACATCTAATACATTTCATCACCTCATCTATCCTATTTGAATCCTATGATTTACATTTCTTTTTTATTTCAGTATTGTTTTGAATAATTGATCCTAAATTTTGAAAATGACTATTCTTTGGTACTACATCTCCATCCTACTTTACCACACCGACACTCGATTTGTTATGATTATTAAACTTACATTTCATATATTTAATTTTAGATCTACTCAATTTAAAGCCTTGAAACTCTAGTGTATGCTTTCATAATTCTAATTTCACATTAAGATCATCACGAGTTTCAACAACTAAGATTATATCATTGACAAAAAAATACACCATAACACCATATCTTAGATCCAGTGAGCTCATCCATAACTAATGCAAAAAGAAATGGACTTAGTGTTAAGCCTTGATGTAATTTTGAGGTTATGGGAAAGCTATCAGTCAAGTCCTCAAACATCCTCACATTCATTACAACTCTTTCATATATATCTTTAATTTTGCTAATGTACTTTAAATGAACTTATTTTTTCATTAAGGTCCACCAAAGCATTCTTATGTTTTCTTCAAGTCAATAAATACCATATATAGGTCTTTTTTCTTGCTCGAAAATCCTCCAACATAAGCCTTAATAGGTAAATTGCCTTTGATGTGGAACGTCCTAGTATAAACCTAAATTGATTTTCAAAAATAATGACTTCATGTTGCAATCTACATTCAATTAAATTCTCTCAAAGTTTTATAACATGATTGATAAGCTTTATTCTTCGATAGTTTGAACAATTTTATATATCACCATTATTCTTGTATAAAGGCATTAGAGTACCCCTCCATTCTTTTGGCATCTTTTGAGTATGTTAAATTTTGTTGAAAAGATCCATAAGCGATCTTATCCTTATTTCACACAAGCATTTTCAAACTTTAATAGAGATTTCATTTTGTCCAACTAGTTTTTTTGCTTTCATCATTCTCAAAGCCTCTTTAACCTTATACCTTTTAATATAACCTTTAATCATATGATTTATATTCTTAAATGGTATGTTAAGCTCACCTATATAATGCTCAAATTTACTATTAAAAAAGTATGTTAAGCAACTTAAAAAAATTATTGATGAAAAAATTAAGCTTCATAGGTTGTGAATGAAAATGAAGCATTATGAAAAGGTGATGCATGCAATTTACTTACCGAAATAATTAAAATTTAAGGATTAAAATTTAACCAATTGAAAAGTTTATATCTACTCATGCAAGTTAATCATAATAAATCTATAATTCTTTTTTAGTACATATAATTTTGCCTACCTAAAAAGAAGTAACTCTTTTTCATGTCTTAAATTTCACTCCTAATCTAATCAGCTTGAACTAAATATATCTTTAGATTGAAGTCTTAAGTTCTATAATAACTAAATTTCTCTTTAGAAACTTTGGTATGTGTCTAAACGTTCGCATACATACTTTTTTTTTAATTTACATTTGCACAGCATACTTAAATATCATATTATCATATAAAAAAGCTATATTCTTTTATCCTTTAATTTTTTCATTGCATGTAGAAAATGAATTTGGTCAAGTTTGTTGATTATAATATGATATGTAACCCATAGTTAATTATTTGCTTGTGGTTAGGTTCAAAAGTAAAATATTAAATAATTAAAATGAGTAATTTAGGTAAATTTGGTGTTGATTGTTATTTTTTCTTATATTTTATGGTAGGTACAAGATTGAGAGTATAATACATAAAGAAATAGTTTTAAGGCAAACTTTTATAATATGCAAATGCAACTTTATTTTAAATTTATTTCACTTCACCAATTATAATATGTAACAAGAGCTTAATCAAATTTAAGATACAATAAAATCTTATTTGATAACATATACTTGTGAAATCAAGACTTTTTGTTTGTTTACATTTGTTTCTTATTTTTGAAAACAACAAAGTAAAGAATATGTTTGAATAAAATATCTCTATGTATAAAAATAATAAATAAGATTTTTGACAGATTATAAGAAAAAAAAGTCATAGATAACGAAATTTTGGAGTAGTTTGACTTTAGATTAGTTTCATGACTATAGTTTATACATGTGTAATCTTTTTTGGGACCTTAGACTACATTTTTCAACCATTGTCTAATATATCTTTTTAACTATAATTTTATGAAAAATCTTAGTTTTTTTTTTATTAAGACTACATTTTTTATGAAAATGATAGTATTTTTGTATATTATACTACATTATATAGATTATGATTTTTGAAAAATCGTAATCTTTTTTAATATTAGACTTTTTTTTATATAAAAGTTGTAGTTTTTTACTTATTAGACTAAAGTTCGTGTATATAGACTACGTTTACTGATGTGTATATAGACTATATAAAATCTGTTGACGTGGACATTTACGTAAATAGCTTCATTTTTTAACATGTAAGAAAATTTTAAAAAATATTTTTATAATGACGGATAAAGTATTTACTAATTTTAAATTATTTATAAAAAATATATTTAAAAAATTATTGAATTATCTAAAATTTTACAATTTATTTGTAGTTGAAAATTTTAAATAATTTATTATTTTCAATTTATCTGCTAAAAACTTTAAAATTATTTATCAAAATTTAAATGAAAAATCAATTTAAATTTAAAAAAACTAAATAGATAAAATTACTATTTTTGTGAGATTTTATTTAAATGTATTTATGGATTAAATAAATGTATTTAAAAAATTATTGGTTATCCAAATCTTTTTAAGATATATTCAAATGAAAATTTTTTAATTATCCAAATCTTTAATATATTATCATTTGTATATCAACACTAGAAGCCCTAAAACTTGATTTTTTACTGGTTTTTCATTCAACTTATTTTCGAAACACTATTTCATTTTCTCACAAACTTAATAAAATTTGCATTACTCTTTTGATTCCTCTTCCATTTAGGGTATGGGTTTATTTTTTCTTTTCTATTTGGTTTAGGTAAACTCTTTTAGTTTAACTTTGACTTTTTTTAAACAAATTTATTATAATGTACAAAGCTACAAAAACACATATATGCTTACATTTTCACTACTAATGTCTATGGGCCTTTTATCTTTATGTGGACTCTTCACTTAATTAGGTAATTTTTTTGTCTTTCAATTGGTTATTTAGCAAATATATGAATCATAAGGCATTAATTATGTTGCAGTTATATTCAATGACTATCTTTAGATGATATTATGATAGTGGCATGGTTTTTCATGTTATATAGAGATTGGTTAAATTATATGCTTCCAATTAAATCAAGAGGAAGCAATATCTAAAAAGAATTTTTGTTTTTAAATAAAGTCAAAAGTGTTTAAGTCGTGTAAGTCAATCACTTTTCATTTTATTAAAAGTTTAAATTTGTTATTTAGCTGTTAATAGAAATTGATTCTTCAATTAATTTAATTTTTTATTAAAGTAGTATTTATTTGTTGGGAAATTCGGATGACATTTGTTTAAAAAAAATTAAGGTTCAATGATAAAAGCCACATAGCAAGAAAAAAATTTATGTGAAAAAGTATATTGATATTATAATACTTTATATTATAAGACTTTTGTTATACCTTAATGAAAAGCAACATGCATTCCTAAATGAAATTTAACATTTTTTAATGATGACTCATTGATTCTGTTACCATATGCTTTAAGAGTTTATAGTTCTTGATATTTTCAATTTCCTTTACAGTATAATGTTTGTGTTCTTTTTTCATTGGTTATGACTTGTATTTTTAACTTATTTCTAGATTTGCATAGCAATTAAAATAGATTTTATGCTCTTTTTCATTGTAAATGGAACTTTATGGCTATTTAAACTTTCTTTTAGGACATATACAATGCTGTAATTCTATTTATTTAAGTGAACAAAGTTCTTTTTTTAAACTATTAAAACCACTTATCATTGTCTATTAATATACCAATTAGTTTTTGTAACATGTGTAATCCAATATAATGTTCATCCTTCTACAATATACAAGAGTTTACTTATTTTTTATTAGTACTCTAATAACCAATATTTATCCAGAGTTACCTTCACTTTCCCTATGTAGCAGAAATGAATTTATATGTTTTAGATTGTACAAATTGTGCATTGCATTCACACAATCATATAATGAACTTGACTTATAAAGTTGCATTTAAACCAATTAATTTTAGTGAAATTGTTTAATAATTTTGGCTTGAAATAGTATTGGTTTACAATATTTGATACGTTGCTTTGATATTTATACTATAATAGCTTGCAAATTACCTTTAGAGAACACTGCCTTGCATGAAAAATTAAAATACATTTCAATTAAAATTTAATTTTTTGATTAATCAATCATTACAGATTGTCACAAAAGATAGAAAAGGTTTAGTTTTTTATTGTTAACTAATATGGATTTGGGGCAATTACACTTTTGTTTTTAGTTTGAATGTGAATTCAGTTTAAGTGCTTCAAATGCGTACAATTATTATTCTCTATCCTTTTAAACGTGCAAATCTGTTGTTTGCTTGATATTAGAGTTTTTTTTTGGTTTTAAGAAAAAAAAATAGAGCTAAGTGCTTACTTTAAGTCGATTAAGTTTAAGTATTTGATATGTTGCCTTTTGAATTGTATTTTAACCAATTGGACACCATATATACTTATAATTGCATTCAAAGGTAAAAGAAACAATTTAACTTTATTTATTTGCTATGTTGCAGAGATTCAACTTGGCATCATTAATTTGCCATAAAAGGTTGCTTATCGATGTATTTTTTTTTTTTTTTTTGAAAAAGTGAGGGCTGAGAATATTTGCAAACTAAGATACTTTTCTTTACGTGAACTGACATATGATTATAAATATGTAATTTTAAATGGAACATTGGTACCAAACTTTGTTATCTAATTATGTACTATGCATGTAGCTAACTATTTGGTTCAATGATATAATTTATCTTTTTTTTGTTATCTTTGTTTAGTTTCAATTCTTTGAATTAGAAAACATAATCAACTGATGTTAACAAGTTTAAAACAATATTTGTATACTGTTTAGAGGGCAAATACAAAATGTTGATTTTGTTGATTTTATTTAATTAAGTTAAGCTAAAGTTGAAAATCTCATACTCTTTTAAATGCGTTGTTGCATTCAATGGATTAGAATTAAGTAAGAAATTTGTTATATATTAAATGGATTATAGTAAATCTAGCATAATATATATATATATATATATATGAATGGCTAACTTAATTTCCTTATTTTAAAACTTTGAAATAACTCTCATATTTTAAATGTTTTAATCATAATTTACCTTTTTCTTTGTTATCTCTATTTAGTTTCAATTCGCTTGAATTAAATAAAATATTTACTATAGAAGATAGATTACAGCCATTAAAAAGATATAATATATTTTACAAAATACATATTATAATTTCTAGTGCAAATACAGTTAAATTGTTGGTGATTCTTAAGTCTAAGAGTATTTGACACTAACAAAAGAAGTCATATCTTCCAAAAAAATGTTATTTGCAAATAAAAGATTGATAGTTGATATTGTTCATAGCATGAATAATAATTCATGCAAGGTAAGAACTATGGATGTTAGTTAAATATATTTCAAATTAAATATGTATAAAATTATAATTAAGAAAAATACTTCTTACTTTTACTACCAACAGGAGAAAAAGTTCACTTGTTAAGGTCCTATAATACAAATCAATACAAGGTATGTATGGTACCATTTGTCATGTGCAATGCATCAAAAAAACGTATTAAAAGTTGACGGAGGTTATACTTGCAAGGATTGTATACATCAAATCCAACTTCCAGTTGTAAAGTATCATTAAATCTCATCATCATTATATGTCAATTTTAACTAAAATTTATTGAGATATTTTTAAATAAGTAATTTTTTTTTAAAAATAATCGCTTGGATTTTTTTTTTTTCGTTTTTCAATTGAAGGTAAGTTTGATTATTATTAATATTCCATAATAGGTGCAAGTTAAATGTCAACTTATAAGATGGGATTAAGAATGTTCCATTTGTCTTTTTTTATGAAAAAGCAAATTGAATTCTAAATTATACAGCTAAATAGTTATTTCAAATGAAAAATGAGGTTATATCATTTTAGAAACAAGTTTATAAATTCATATGAATATCAATATTATTTAATTAAATTTATATAAAACTCACTCACATCAAGATAGACATACTAAAGTGGAAAAAATATTGAAAGAGTTAATAGGTCGTTCATATATTTTTGAAGTAGAACTCATTGATTACAACTTTTGTCATGGAAGTTCAAGATTGACTGTTACATATGGTCATGAGATACTTTAAGCAAAAGAAAGTTAGTATTTACTTGAAAAAATATAAAAGGTAAGTAGTTTAATACATTCAATTAAAACCTTTTGCCAATAATTTTTAAATAATTATTTATAATTTAATACTATTACTTACTCAAAATTTAAAACTATTTCATTTCAATTTTTATAGGAACATAATTCTACATTGGATGTTAACCTCAAAACAATAGAAAGGCATAAATATTTGAGAAGTCAATAGATGCTGAAAATCATGATATTACTAAAAACGACAAAAAAAAGTACATACAAGTAAGTTATTACGTATATTATTTAAATATTTAAAATCATTATTTCTTTTAAATAAATAAAACTTATCTTAAATTATATAAATTTGTAGCTGTATAAAAATGATAAAATAAGCTAGAGATAATGCAAATTGAACAAAGTTAATTTGAAGTGATAAGACTTTTAGTTCTATTTTAATACTTTGTAGGTGTACTTAATAGTATTATTTACAATATCTTCTAGATTTTTTTCTTTATCTAATATTATTTATTATATATTTTAGAGTTTGTCAATTTTTTAATTATAAATTTTATTTTTCATTATGATTGTATTTATATTTTACACATATTTTGAACATGTAAATGATTCAATAATATTAATTTATGTTTTTATTAAAATTTAAATAAAATAAAAATAATTCGTGCATTGGATGAGTAGCAAGTTAATTTCTTTTATACTATACTATAGTTTCATTATTGACTACAATATATAGACAATAAACTACAATTTTTTTAAAAATTATAATATTTTTATATTAGATTATATTTTTTATAAACAAATCGTAATAAGTTTGTATATTAGTTTTCTTATGTATTAGACTATGCTTTTAATTAACCTTAATTTGTGTTTATTAGTAATTAACATAATTGTCAGGCGCATTCCATGATTATAAAGGAATAATGGATTTTTTTCTTAAAAGGTAGTTTACATCAAAGCGAGGGTACTTTAGTTATTCCCATCCAAACTAGAGTGGTGAACCAAAATGAATCTTAGAGTTTCACATCAACTTAATCGGCTTGACCTTCCCTATGAAAGCACATTAATATATTAACTTATCATTCTTTAATTAGATTTTCACTAACTAAATAAGGTTAAGCGAATGTTATTAGCCAAAAACTCGATTTTCTAAGCTCAAGTCATTCAGGTTTAACACTCTCACTTTATAAATATAAATAAATCTCTCATTTTAGGTACGGGCATTCAATTCACTCTTTCTCTCTCTTCCTTGAATTTCTCTCATTCTCTCTCTTTTCAGATATTATCAAAATACAAATATTAAAAAAATCTCTAATCTTTGCTTCTAATCAAATATTATGATTTTAGGATTTTAACCTTACTAGATAACTCACACAAACAATAACACGTATAATCAATATGTTTTTTCTAAAAGTCTATAAGAATTAAAATAATGCATTAAATATAAAAAAAAAAAATGCATTTCCCTTTTAAATACCTTAATCCGTTAACCCGCATTCAAGTAAGACGGGTTAAAATTGTTTAGAAATTCTAATCTGTCTCCTTTTCTACGAGTTTCTTTCTCTTTCTGAATAAATATATATATATAAAAAAAAAAGAAAACAACAAAGGGTAGAACAGGAAAGAGAGATTAAAAAGACGTGGATAATTCAGGCAAATCACTGTACCGCTAAAAGTCATCGCAACGGTCACTTTTTGAGCTTTTATGTCTGATTTGTTATTGCCCTTCTTCATTTGCTTGAAGAAACGGAAAATAAATACAACGTTCTCAAAGCTTTGAAGCAAAGTTTTAAATGCAAATTCCAGCCATGAATGAGCAAGAAGAACAAGAGAGTCTTATCATGGCTACAGCCAAAGTGGTGGAGTATTTGGAGCCATTGATGTCAAGAGAGCTTCTTTGCAAGTTCCCAGACAACTCTGCCTTTGATTTCGACTATACCCAAAGCTCGCTCTGGTCTCCTTTGGTCCTTCGTGCTTGCAGCCCTGCAGATTTGGATTTTAATTCAATTACACCTAGGAAGCTCGCTTTTGAGTCTGGGTTTGGCTTGGAGTTGGAGAAAAGCAAGAGTAGTGCAAAGAAATTCAGACCCAACATCAAGAACATGGCCACCTCTGCTTTCAACCTTAATCTCAATCTTTTGAGAAACAGCAACAATAAAAGGAAGAAAATGGTTTCTGATTTTTCTCCAACTCCTGTCAAGGGCGGCTGTGCCCCCATTATTACTAAGGTAAAAGTTACTTATTTTCATACTTTATAAGCTCATAATAAGCTTTGCTTAGTTGCTTTATGGGATAGAACTGTTATACTGTTGGAAATTAAACAATTGAAGAGTGATTTTCAGATTGAGTTCTTTTTAACACGTGTAGTTTGAAGCAAAAAAAGGAAGCAAAAACAGAGTTACAATGCTGAAATTCACCATTTTGTTTTTTTCTATAATAATTTTGTCTTGCAAACCGTATTCAGGGGTGGAGTAAGATGCTGAAAGCTGCCTCCAAGCATTTCAAGAGAAAGAAAAAAGAATCAACGGTCCACGTGAAGCTTCCCAACTATTTGAGAGATTGAAATGTTTGAAGACTATCAAGATATTGATTTGTTCATTGTTTTAGTTAGATAAATTAGCATGTATTCTTATTCGTTTCATTCTTTTCAATTTTAAACAAAACCGCCATTTTAAAGACATGATCTCGAGCATGTCAAGTGGTTGTCATTTTTCAATTTGTTTTAATTCAGCAGAAAAATCTTGACAATTGCATTATTTATGATGACTTATTCAATTTAAAGCATACATATTATCTATCTAGTGAAAGGAATAAACATTTTCAATTAAGGTTGTTGAAGTAATGTTATTTCACATCTATTAAATGTTGAGTTTTTATTTTTATTTTATTTTTTTGTGATTTTATATTTAAGCTAGATGCTTATAATGGTATTAAAATTTAAATTCTTTTTTGTAATTTTTATTTTATTATATACCTTTTAAAATTGTCAGTACATGTATCAGAACTTGTTAAAGGTGTTATTTAGATATGTTAAATATTGGATATCAATTGATTTTTATTATTTGTTAGATCCTTGAAAAAGATTAAAGAAAAACATTACAACCCTAATCATTTACAGCCTATAAGCCAAATTTATGACTCCAAAACTATGGAACAGAGGGCTGGAAGAACAGTTTTATATTTGATTTTTAATTTTAATGATCATTTTAAATGATTGATATTTCTTCTACAACAAATTTAAATAAAAAAGAAAAAAGAAATGAAAAATCAATTGCTAGCAGCTGATTGCCCAGAGACTTCAAGGCCACACCCATCCTCTCCATGAACTGGCCCAAAAAAAAAAAAAAAAATCCTCTCCATGAAGACCGGCGATAGCTAGAACCGTGTTCATGGTTTTCTGGTTTGGTTATTAGATGTTTTCTTGGAAGCTTATCGGATGGTTGATTTGGAAACAAGAATGATACGTAACAGAAATAACTGTCAAGAGGTTTCCGAGATAAGACTATGAAGTTCAAAGCATGCTCTAACATTTAAGTCAACAAAATATAATAAGTGAAAGAAGGTAGCGAGAAGGTAAGCGAGCAAGTGAAAATGAAATAATCAGTGACGGATCTTAACAGGAGGTCAATTATATTATACTTAATTTTTTTTTATTTTCTTATAAATTCTATCACATATATCTATTAATAAAAAATAATCAAGCACAAAATATATTAATAAAATCAACCATATAAATTGTAGAATAAAAATATTACAATAATAGAATTAAAGATTTTAAGAATAATACTTTCAAATTAGTAGATAGAATTACTAAGTGTATACTCTTCTAATGACATAGAAATTTTCTTTCTTTATAATTTAGAATTGAAATAAAAAATAAAAATAAATCAATTGTTAAATCATATTTTTTATAAAAACAAGAAAAATAAATATAATTTTAAAGGAATTAAGTTGAAATTTTAAGATTAAAAGTTATGATTTTTTTCTAATTTTTTTTAAAAAGGTTAGAATCCGATTTTTTTTATTATTAAAAAAGATTTTAAGATAATATTGGATAGAGATCCAAAATAAAATTAAAACTTTATTGAAAATTAGAGTCCTATTGAAAAAATTAAAAAACTAATTTGATTTTTTTAAGTTCACATAATTATAATTTAAAACTTATAATAAATCTCTTAATTTAAAATTTTTTAAGCAATTATTAACTGATTAGTATAATAAATAGACAAATAGTAATATGATTTTAATCTTTTTTTAATGATAATAATACATAAAATTAAATTATAAAACCATAAGAATAATAATTTTAATTTAATGCAATTATATATACACATGCTGAAAATACTGATCGAATGGTTGTCTTTTAAGTAACCTCACTTTAGTTTCATCCTCTTTATATTTACTTTTTTTTTTTTTTTAATTACTACAATGGGAATTCTCTTTTTTTATTGCTACTTTTGTTATGTTTTCTTTTTTACTTTTAAAAGTGAAAAAAAAATTATAAAAAGCACATGCATACATTTACTTATAGTTGAAAAAATAATCTAACTTGTATATTGCTACATATTAAAAATTGTTTAATTTACTTAGTTACAACTATTTTCTTTAACTCTTAAGAAAGTAAGAAATAATTTTAAAAGAACTAAAGTAGCATAAGAAGTATTAACCAAAATAATTTAAAAATGAAAATTTAGTACTCTAATAGTGGTAATATTTTTTTTAATGAAAATATTTTAAATTTAATATAAACCCTTGAACTTTGCTAAAAAATCAAATAAAATTTTAATTTTTTATTACATGAAATTAAGTCTATAACTTTTTATTTTATTATAATTATAATCATTATTTAAAAAATAAATGAATCACATTCAATTGATAAAATTTTTAAAATAGTATTTTTTAAAAATATTTATCATTTACTTTGTCTAAATAAATTTAATTTTTTTATAAATTAAATTATTTAACTAAGAAATTTAATAAAAATAATATTTTATATTGTTCAGATTCTAATTATAATAAAATAAAAATTTTAATTTTAATTTCATACAAAATAAAAGATAAAAAAAATTATTATTATTGTTTTTAATAAAGGTTGAAGGTTTATTTGTGCATTATCCTTATATTATAAATATTTTTTTATCAAGTCAAAATGTGTAGCAAGCACAGAGACGCCTTCTCCGTCTTGGCAGGCACATCGCGCACACAATCGTCAAGACAAGACCCGCTTCGCCTGCTTGCTACAGGCGGCTTTTTTACATTTTAGCTTACCTTCCATTTCATCAAAACTTTAGCCGCATCAACCCGACCACGACCATATCTTCTTAACAGGTAATTCTCCAATCTTGATAGTATTGTCTGCCTATAAAAAAAACAAAAGGCAATCAAGGGTTTTCTGGAAAACCTTCCAACGACTTCTCTCTCGAACCTTGCTTTATTTACAATCCGCCCTATCCGCTCTTTCGACCCCCTTCACTCTGATCTGGAAACCAATGTTTTTGATCATCTGACGCTGTTCTTCTTGCGGAAACAGATTATGTGCTGCGAATTAGATTGGGCAATTTCGAGGAAATTGTTTAACACCCATCACTTAACAATATGAGCTTCGAGCCATTTAACAGGTATATCCTTTTTTTACTTCAAATTAGCGCAATAGAGGGTATAGGAAAATAGGGTTGTTCATTTTCTTATTTAATTTTTTCCTTATTTAAACTGGAAAAACAGGTTAGTGAAACTTGCAGGTCGGGCGTTTTATGATGACGTGACAACAAAGGGAGATAATCAGCCAAAGACGGGTCGGGGTGATAATAGAGGGATTGCTGTAGTAGTGCTTGATGCTCTTACAAGGTACTGTTTCTTTATTCATATCTTGGCAACAATTAAAAATGGTTTTGTTTTTAGTAATGAGGGAAGGGAAAAAAAAAAAAACCGGTTTTGTTTGTATGAGAAATGGGGAAGTTAGCGTTGACGTTTTTCTTTTAAGTGAAATTGAGGCATATTGAATTGGAAAAATAATGCCTTGGTGCATTTTTATTATTTAAAATAGAATTATAGAAGTGAATTTCTGTTAAAGTTGTGATCTTCTCTGGAAGGAAAGCACATTTATAAGCATTGGAAATTGACTATCTTGGAATTTGAAACGCAAGGCATTGGAATATATTTTGTAATAGGTATAATAATAAGGTGAAACTGAAGTGTTAAATTAGGCCAAGTACTTTGGCAAAGTGTTTTTCAGTTCAATTAGAAGTCTCGCCATAGGAGGTTAGCATTTAATAAGTCTAGAAAGATATATTTAGTTATGTCATGATGCCAAATATATGCCTGTTGCATGCAATAGCTATGCCTGCCAGTTTGAGCTTCTCTTTAGGCTTACAATTTGCTAGTCACTTTGTGTTGTTATTGTAATTCACAATTTTTGCTTTCACTTCTAGGAGACAATGGGTTAGGGAAGAAGATTTGGCAAAGGAGTTGAAACTACATTCAAAGCAACTTCGGCGGACTCTACGGCTCTTTGAGGAAGAAAAATTAGTCACCCGTGATCATAGGAGAGAGGTTAGAGTCTGCTATAATTCCTTTTCTTTTCCTTCACCTGTACGGATGTTTCTTAGTTGTCACTCTGCTTGGTTTTGTAGGTAAGATTTCTTTTGTATTTGTTCTGAATCATTGCTGCCTTGTAACCTATTAATTTTCAAACATATACTAAGCATATCAAAAGATTAAGCCTCGCTTTCTTTTCCCTTGTTTTCTGTTTTCAGTCATACTTTATTTTCGCATAGAATTGAGGCATAGTGGTGGTGTTAGTGGCCAAAAAGTCTATTTTCCATTTACTTTTTATATGTTTTATTTATTCATTAAGAGTTGGGAACATTTCTTGGTTGTATTTAACCCTTTTACTTTTGCCTGCATACTGATGTTTGATTTTGTCACAGACGGCTAAAGGAGCAAAGATATATAGTGCTGCAGTTGCTGCGACAGGCGATAGTCAACAGGGTGGGAAAGATGGAGAGGAGAAGATTAAGCTGCATACTCACTCTTACTGTTGCCTGGATTATGCACAGGTTGCTATTTTTATTTCTGTTTGTTCTTTGCTTTTTCCAATTCTGATCTGCAAAGATTGATTTGTTAATAATGGATTGGATAGAAAAGGCATGGGACCTCTTTTGCCTTTTTATCCATTTTATCTTGTGCAGAGCAGATTCCGGCTTCTGAGTTTGTGAAATCTCTGAAACAATGTGTTTTGTAGACATATGATGTTGTTAGGTATAGATTGCATCGAATGAGGAAAAAACTAAAGGATGAACTTGAGAACAAGAATACTGTTCAGGAATATGTGTGCCGCCCTGGCTGTGGGAAAAGGTTTCTGCCACTGCCTCTCTCTTTCCATCTCTTTCTCTTCTCTTTTTTCTTTCCTTGGGTCATTTGAAATGCATTTTTGGCTAGTGAATTTGTAATGAAAAAATTGAAGTTGTCCTGTTATCATGTTTTCAGATACAATGCATTGGATGCACTGCGGCTGGTTTCTATGGAGGATGAATATTTTCACTGTGAAAGATGTAATGGAGAATTGGTGGCAGAGAGTGACAAGTTGGCAGCACAAGATGGAGGAGATGGAGATGACAATGCAAGACGACGACGACGTGAAAAATTGAAGGACATGCTTCAGAAAATGGAGGTATTTTTTCTTTCAAAGTTCCTGCATATTACCTTATATTGCATATACATTTGTACTTGAATAATTATGCGATCTATTGAGATACGAAATTTAATCCCCTTATGAGTAAGTTAACAAAATTTTTAGTATGTTCACAGTTTTTTTAAGTACTTTTTGTACTGTGAAAAGGATGTAATTCACATAAGATTCCTTTTTACTGGCCATAATTGCTTTGGATGTTGTTGGACTTGATTATAGTATTGGCTCAAATCAGTGAGGTCCATTCAAATTCAGCTTAATTCTTTGTCCTTGGCTTCCGATTGTGAATGACTCCGGTGTTTTGCGTGAATTCTTCTTGAAAGGGAAGAAAAAAAGGAACTTAATTATCAAAGTAGTAATTCTTTTCGATGAAACCCATGTAGCTGTTAGTCTGTTGTGCCCATGTAGTGTAGGAAACACATTATTCGAATGATGTGCAGGGGGATAGAGGAACAGGTTATGTGGCTTGAAGTTTACTTTGCCCATCTTGAAATGTTTTGTTCTAGTTTTCACTGGTTGATTCTGCCAAGTCAGATGACACTGGTCCATGAGGGCTTGCACTTTTGAATTCATTTTTAAAACTATGTAAATATGTGAGCTTGTAGGCAAAATAGAAATCTGGACACCTAGCTTTTTGTGTTTCCTGAAAAGCTAGATGTTCAAAGGGGTGGAGCAAAGGCCATAAGCATTAAGCTTTGCTTTGTATGAATGCAAATGATTCTAGTTTCTGCTAATCTTTCCCACTGAAATTTATTAATTCTTTTTGTCTTTGTTGTTTTCTTTGTCAATGGTTTTCTATTTTGTACATGTATGCAAGATATTTTATTGTGTGTGAGTTTTTTTTTTTTGGTGGGTGGGGGGATGGTATGTTCATACTGTCTAAAGTCATATTTTCTCCCTTCTTTTTATTCCCAATGGAATTTCATATGAGCATAATTCAATAGCAAATTGTCTGGGCGACTGCTTTTATACATGGTTTGAACTTAGTGTTTGTAAACTGGTGTTCCATTGTGCAGTATTTGCAAGACTTAATATCTGCACTTCTTATTGTTATTTATGTGTATTCTTGACATTATATCTGATATTTTTGTCAAAATTTGCTATTGATTACTGCTACGCTACTGTACTGGATGATGATGCCATTTTTTGTTGATTATTTGTTTTCTCATGTTCTTGTATTTTGCTTACTCACTTGTCAAACAAGGGAATCCTACAATAATAACCAGGGGAGAAAATAGACAAATAACACCAGGCCAGACATTCATTAAATCAATAAAATCTAAAACTGATCTGAAGAAATTGGAAAATGAAAAGTATTCATTCAAAGCTAAAAGAAGTTGCATATGTGATTTTCTTCTGTCTTTGTTTGAAAGACGGCTTGAGTACCACAAGCTATGCATATTAAACCTAAACACAGAAATAATGGAAGCAATTATCAAACATAAAAAAAATGACTAAGGTTTATTCAATACAAATACAGTAACTATATATGCCTTTAAGATGGCAACCAGGTTAGTTAATTTTAATGCTAGTTTATTAGATAAGCCTGGTCCATTACAGGTATATAAAGTTGGCTTTAATCTGGGCTTAAATAAAGAATTAGAACAGCAACAAAAGCTCTTGACAAACATCAAATTATAAACAGTTGAACAAATTAACTATCCTTATAGCTCATAAGCTCTAAAAGAAATTAAAAGGTATAAATTGAATAATATTGGTTATATGCTATAACCTCCAAACGTCTTCTTTAAATTCACTCTTGTCTCTTCAAATAAACAATTTTCTTGAAAACTCTGACCTAATCATTCAATCTCAAAGTAAATAGAAAGGACTAAGAGGATTTGGATGTGTAGTCAGCCAAATCCTTTTGCTCTCCCCAACCCTAATCACTAATGCTTGATTAATAAATAACAATTTGTTAATCCTTTTTGGTAGCAAAACACAGTAGTTCCATCATTCAGGAAGCACCATCAGACATGATCATAGATCTTCTCTATGATATATGGTGGCTACCTAACCTGAATCTAAACATTGATGAATTTTTACTGGGTTAGATGTCATTCCATAAGCCCCACTTACACGTCTAGTATGGCCTTTTGTTTATTCCTGTCAATCTTGATCTTATGATGAAACAGCAAGAGACATTTAAGCTCCTCTTAAATCTTCTTGTCTCAAAGAATCATGAAAAAGCAATACAATCCTAACATATTAATTCACTACCTCATGGAGAGCTTTTGGGAAAAACAATTTAAAAACTGTCCTGCCCTTGGATTGTTCATCTCTTTCACCACACCAAAATTTCCTTACTAAATAGCAGCAACAACCAATTTTGATCATCATCCCTAATCCTTTGAATTCCATTGTGTTTAACTTATTTCTTGTTTTGCGGTATATGTTTATAGAAATATTCAAGCCTATTTTGACTTCATTCTTTCCATTATGTGAATTTTTTATGCCATTTTTGAAGAGTTGACTCAATGAAATGATTGCAGGTACAGCTTAAACCATTAACAGATCAACTTAATAGAGTAAAAGATTTGCCTATTCCAGAATTTGGAAGTCTCCAAGCGTGGGAAGCTCGAGCAAGTGCTGCTGGGCGTGCCGTAAATGGTGATTCTGGTTCTAATGATCCTTCCAAAAATTCTCAGGGTTATGGTGGAACACCTATGCCATTTCTTGGGGAGACAAAGGTAATATTTACTTGAACTGTATTTCTCTTTGTTGTCTACTATGAGGTGCAAATGCTTAATATTTACTAATAATTATGTAATATTGATGCTAGACTTTGGCATATTACTTCTGCATGAATTATTGTAGTTTAATTTCCTAGAAATTTTTTCTTTGAATGGGTATACGAGTCATGTATCCACAATTTATGGAGGTTCAAATTTGTTCAAAATCTTAAATTTAGTATTCATAAATTTTCTTGCAACATTCTAACTTAACTGAATGCATCTGTTGCCTCTGTGAAAGGTAGTAAACCCTTACTTCTCATTCAACCAACCATTTATGCTGAAACAGATTTCCTTTTAGACCATAACTATTCCAAAGATTCATTTTTGTAAGCTCTGCTGGAGTTATTAATGTCATAAATCAATTTTCTTCATCCAAACTATCAGTGTATTTTCAATGCTTAGTATTTTTTTTTTTTTGAAGTGCGGATTTTCTATTCTTGTTATTTTTACTAGAGATTTTCCTCTATAATGTTGGGCATGCCATTTCTTAATTTCAAATATTGGATATTCTACCATCAACTTGGATCGCTTTTAAAGCTTCTTAGGCGTGCCTGGCAGGTTGAAGTTGCCTTTTCTGGTCTTGATGGCAAGGAAGATGTCAAATCTGAAAGTGCAGGCACATCCTTGAAAGTTTTGCCACCTTGGATGATAAAGCAAGGAATGAACCTGACAAAGGAACAACGTGGAGAGGTCAAACAGGAGTCAAGGATGACAGATGACAGTTCAGCACAACCAGATTTTTCAGATGACAAAAAGTCGACTGTTGAAAATGATGATAAGAAGAATATACAGGTATATACAATGAGATGGATTATTAGTCTTTCCTTCCTTTTGTCAATGCCATCTAGTGCTTAGATTCATTTTTCTTTCCTTTTGCTCCAACTTAAAGTTTTTAATTTACTAGAATTTGACTTAGTTTTTTCTTTCCTGTTATAATGAAGGACGAGTATCTTAAAGCTTATTATGCTGCTTTGTATAAGAAACAACAAGAACTAGAAGAAGCTGCTAAGAAACAACAAGAATTGTCAGACATTCCTCTAGCCACTGATCTTTCTGACTCTTCCAAGCGTCAAGTTGGCATGAAAGTTAAACGTGAAGACAATCTGGGAGATGATGATATTGATTGGGTAGAAGCTCCTGTTGCAGGTAAGTGCTGATTTTTATTGTATTCAGAATATAACTTGGTTTCTTAAAAAAAAGAAAAATGAATATAACTTTGTTTCTCTTTGATGACTATGAAACTGTCAAAATTAAATGTTTAAAATTACTTAACATTTGTAATCATGTTTCATGTTCAGTTGTTCATATAACTATCCCTTCAAAATAATATTTAATATGCAAAAATGCTATGAAAACCTTTCAAGGGAACTTACTGCTGAATCTAGAATATATTTAGCCATTTCAGAAGTTTTATGAGTAAGCCATCAATATGATTTAGTTCCTTTCTCCTGCCTTTCATTGTAATTCATATAGCTGTTTTCATATGTTATATACAAATTGAGTATCATATATATAGAGTGGAAATCTCATATTTTTAAAACTTCAATATTTGTTGTTGTCCAACATTTTTAATTAAATTCAGCTGTTAAATTTAAACAACATACCAAAGTTTATACCCTAAATCATGAACTATTAACTTAGAACTAGAGACTAAAAAAATAGTACTTCTTTTGGCTCAAATTGCATGTCCACCTTTCTGCTTTAACCATTTCAAAATAATGCCATCTTCCCAAAGTGGAAAGCATTTTTTGAATGTTTTCTTTCATTGAAATACAACTGTATGTGGGCCCATCTAGTTTTTGTGACACATGAAGGGCAAAAGTTGTCAAGCAAGGAACAAAATACATAAAAGCGGACATTTGATTTAAGATTTAAATTTTCCTATTAACTTTCAATACCAGTTACAGAAGCAAGTTGATATACGTTTTAACCTCATGCCATGTGTATGCCATGTGTATCTTTCTGATACAAAATGTGTTAGGCTGATCATAAGTCCATGATTATGATGATGCATTCCTTAGTAAATATCTTCCTCTACACGATTTCAGGCAATACAACTGAGAGTTATAAGGTCAGTGACTTAAATGTTGAAGCAGAAGCATCTGGAGATGATGAGGATGATGTAGATTGGGAGGAAGACTGAAAGACAGCATAGGTTTGTTTGAATGAATGGTTCAGCTCACCTTGATCTGCACGGCATTAGCAGAGCATGGGTAATGGGTGGTGTAAATGTTGCTCTCTATTTTTCATATCTTCATGTGCTCTTTCAAGATCTTAAGCCTTTCCAGTTGTTCCTTGGTATTAATTTCATCCCTGATTCCTTGACTTTGTGCCAACAGTGGCTGTGGGATGTCAAAAAAATGATTTTTGTGGTCTTAGAAATGGATTTCCACGATGTTGTCTTGTACTAAACTGTAGGCAAAGCAGTAGCGTAACAAAGACATTTATAGTAACTTTCATGTCTGTTTCAGCTGTACTTTATACGTATAAATACTTTGGGCCCACAGATGCAATGCTGAATAAGATTTTTATTTTATTTTTGCAAAGAGGAAGGTCGTTAATCAACAAAATGAAGGCACAAAGAGGCTGCCTTGGTACAAGCTTACTGCACTATAACAATGCTGAGGAAACGATTGTATTATTTGCCTAGTATGACCTTAATCAATTCTCCGAAAGAAGCAAATGAAGATCCACCATACATCACAGCTTCTCTACTCTTTTAAGCCAACTCCTTGACCCTCTTTCTCGTCTCGCTTTCACCATCCATCACACCTAGGACTGCTCTTTCTTTCTCATCTGCCTTCACCAGCTCACCACTGCCCATCCTGTAATCCAGTTTTAACTCACTGCTAATGCCAATTCTTTCTCCATCTCAAATGCATTAATTTGCTGTTCTGAATAGATTAGCCATGTTGCAATTGCCCCGTTCCACAAACTCTCCAAGATAGAGTTCCACCCGCAATGCCACACAAACCCTACAACTGCTTCATGGCCCAGGATATCCACCTGTGGACAACGCCCACGAATCAATCCTTTCTTCTTTGTTCTCTCCAAGAACTCATCTGGAAAGATCTCCTCAATATTGGTGTATTTCCTTGGTGCTTTGACTTTGCCTTTTCCCGGTGTCCTTGCGCACTGACCACAAGAGCCTGAACCCGCTACGCTCAAGCCCACTTGCAATTTCAATTAGTTGGGGTTCATCGAAACTCCCCAAGCTTCCAAAGCACAAGAAAACAACTGATGATGGAGGCTGATGATCAAGCCATTTCATGATCTCATCGTTTTGAGCTTTATGAGTATGAAATAAAATCTTCTGACCCTTACCAATTAGTGGTCCAAGCGGGTAGATGGGTGGTGTAGATATGGAATATTCCATCAAGGACTTGAGCGCATGTGATTCAAGCTCTTCCAATGTATTCAATAATACTTCAACCTCCTTGAATCTTCTTCCATAGTTCAGCAATGAAAGATAACCAACATGCTTGTTGAATAAGAATGAAGGCAAAGCTCTAGTAGGCACAGGTCCTGCATAACCTGGGATGATTGACTCAGGATCCGATTCTTCAAACTCGTGACCAATCTGATCATGTCGGCTTGGAAGGTACAACATGAGGCTAAGGAACGCTGCAGTCGAGGTGAAAAACAAGTACAAAGGAATACAAAGTTCTTTCCCTACGTCAATCATGGCAGTACAAAAGAAGTCCAAAACCAAGCCAACAAGTGGAACTGAATTGGAGGTCGAATCAGGTAAAACATGGTTGATTATAGCATCTCTGACATGGGATTTATGGCTCTCTACAAAATCAGAAAAAAAAAAAAAAACCTTTTCTGATGATTTAGAGAAAAGATCTAGTGAAGGAGTATCCCCGAGGAAGACTGAAAAATTGTGTACGATAATCGGATGATGCAGCTAGAGTTTGAGTGTATGCATCTGAATCGGGGACAAAAGGCGTCGGAATGACAAGAATTGTTACTGAAAATTGATCATATCGATCAAACAGCCACTTTGCAAACTCTAAAATAGGCGCCAGGTGACCAATTCCTGGAATGGGGACAAATATTAGCTTGGCTTTTCTCATTTGCAGCGGCAGTAGATGGTGGTGTTAATTTGGTTGGTGTGCTGTACTTCTACTGCTCTTTTCTTTCTTATAACATTATTGAGTCTTTAATTCTATGTCAACAAAATGTGTGTTTATAATTATACTAGTACTATTATATTAAAAAAATATATATATATATTAATAAAAGAGAAATCTACTTATTTATTAATATATATATTAATAAAAGAGCATGCATATATATATTTATTCATTTTATTCATTTTGCTTTTATGGATATATATGATAAGCATTATGAAAAAATAAAATAAAATAAAATATTAATTGATCTCTTCAAAATTAAATATTAAGATTCTTTACTGTTAGAACTATATATATATATATATATATTTTTGAATCAAAATGGTTAAATGTATGTGTTATGAATTTAACTTTGATCTAAGGATGAAAAAGTGTATAATTCTTACACAAATGTAAGTGAATAAATATATATATATATGAATAGTGATTCATTTGCATTAGTGTAATTCTTACTTTTTTTGAATCTTTAGATCAAAATTACTAAATTTAAAAATTTATTATATTTAAATGAATCACGGATTTAATTTTGATTTAAGGGTAAAAAAAAAAAAGTGTACATTGATGTAAGTCTTATACTTTTTTATGTCAATATGTGATTTCTTCCTTGAACTATATCATGATTAAGTATTCAAATTTTATTTTGGTCAAGCATTTTGCTCTATACACTAATTCTATTAATAGTAAGATGATGTGATTAAAAATAACAAATAATATAATGATATGTGGTATATTTTTATTTGTAAATATTTACCACATTTGCATTTTAACTAATAGTATTAGTCAATAATGCAAAATATTTAACAAAAATAAAATTTGAATATATAATTATAAAATTTATTTATAAGTATCAAATTATTGAAAATAGTATACAAATTACGTATTAATCTTTATTTTTTATTTTTTATGTTTTACCATGAAATCGAAGCATTGATGGTAACAAGAAATTAAAGAAAGTGAATTACAATGACATTTGAACATTTGTTGCTTTTAGCAGAAATAAGGTGCTTAAACTATTGATTAAAAAAATCTTTCTATGGGTATATGATGTTGACTCTGTCTCCTTCTTTTTAATTAAATCATGACAGTAAGCATGAGAAACATTTGATTTATGAAATTTTAGATTTTGACGAATGTATTATTTTTGAAAAAGTGTGATTTTCAAATAAATATAATTTTTTTATGACATTTAATTTTTAAATTTTTTTAATTGATTGGGACAATTTGAAATATTTAATTATATATTTTTATTATAATATCTTTCATTATATAACAAACATAATAATTTGTCAAACAAAAATAATCGATAAATAATATGTTTTAAATTGTAAAAGTATAGTATTCGATTGGTCAATTATAAAAAAAATTAATCATCAATTACTGCATTAATTTTATATAGTAATTGATTACACATGTATTTTAAAAAATTAAAATGAACAATTATTGCATTTAACTTTTAAAGAAATGTAATAATTAATTAATTTTTAAAAAATAATATATAATTACTGCATTTATCTTGAAAAATCATAATATTTGATTATTTTAAATAAATTATAATGATTAATAACTACATTTATCTTAAAAAAATGTAATAATTAAGATTTTTTATTAGAAAAATACTATTTGTTATATTGGTCAAATCCAAATAAGTTAATGAGGCTTGAGATGGAGCAAAGGTGACAAAAAAACCAAAGATGCACGTAAAATTCACAATAAATAATCTAAGGTCCCGGAATCTAATACTACATTTAACTTCTAAAATATACAATAAATAATTCACAATTATTACATTTTAAAGATTCAAAACGCAACATTCGAGTAAAATTTTATCAAAACAAAGTTGTTGAGACGAGACCATCTTTCAAAGTTCAAAGCAAAGTCGTGCTCATCAATTTCTTAAATGGAGCAAGTCTGCCAAATGCCAAGTTATAAAGTGCTATTAAAAAAATGTTGTTTTCTTGGATTTAACATCGAGCAGATGCCCCCGCAAATCAAGGAGCCAATTACTGCATTTCTATTAGTTAGATACTGCATTTTTATTTAAAGGAAAATAATAAATAGTCATAATTATTTATATTTTAAAGTTTTCAAATATAATATTTGAGTAAACAAAATATAAAAATAATTTATGACTAATCAAATATTTTGTTATTATTCAAAGAAATATAATAAATAATCACAATTATCACGTTTCAAGCCTCCAAACATAATATTTAAGTCAAAAAATATAAAAAAACAAATATTATGTTTTGTTCATAAAAAACATATCATTGTATTAAAAAAAATTCTAAAAAAAATTTATAATTACTGCATTTTCTTCTCTAAAAACGTCGTATTTGACATTAAAAAAAAGTGAATACATTAAAATTTTCAAGAAATACTATATTTGAGATATATATTTTCAATTCTGTGTTTGTAAATAAAAAATCAAAAGTAAAGATTTTTTATATGTTGATTTTTAAAATAGTAAAATACAAAAAAATATATTTTATTTAGGTCAAATGTGAATAAAAATAATTTTTTTCAAAATTTTAAAAATTAGAAAAAAATGAATTTCTGACTTTGAAACTTTTTAATACTGTTAAAAATATAAAATTACCCCAAAAATAAGATATTCATGAACTGAGAACCACGTTCCTCATGATTAAAAAATGTCATAAATTATTCATAAATTATAAAAAAATATTTAATGTGTTATTTAAATTTTAAAAAATTTTAATATAATAATTAAATTATAAATTTATTAAATAATTTATTATTTAGATGATTATTTAACATCCATATACCATCCTTTAAAGCTAAAGAAGTTTAATGTTAAAGTTAAATAACATATTTATCAATAAATTTTTAATTCTATAATTTAAAACTTAAAAAGTATTATGAGAGGTTACCCATTCTAACGGTTCTGTTTTCATCTAAATTACCGAAAGTTCTCCAATACATTTGATCTCTTTTTCAATTCATTCATTTTGAATGTATATACGAAACATTTTAATTTAATTGATTTATATACCATCTAAATGACTATTACACGTTAATAAAAAATTTAAATATTTAAATATTTTTATGTTATATTTTGATATTATTATTAAAAAAATACGTTTTATCTTTTTTTTTTTTTTCTTATTACCCAAATACAATTATTCTGAAACTTTGTACATATATGATTTGCTCCTAAAGAAATGACTTTAACTAATAATTGTGATATAACCAACTATAAAATTAAAAAAAAAAAAAAGATAAACTTTTGCATGATAAAAAAATTTTGAGCAATATCAATGCAACCATAGTGTATATTAAAAAAAAAAAACTTGTAGAAGATTTTTGTTCATCCCAAATCTAACTCAAAATTGGATAATTATTTTTTATATCTAATCCTGATCTAACATATATATATATATATGTATGTATAATCCATATCTGACTTGTTTTGATAAAAAATCATTTAATAATATAACTTTCATAAAAATATTATTTTTAATATAAATTACATTTTAATTATATATAAATATAATATTTTATTAAATTAATATATTAAATAATAATGTCATTAATATAATACATATATATAATTAAAATTAAAAATAATAAAAAATAATTTTATATATCTCGGGATAAGATGTGACAAAGCACCTTAAATTTGCTTATAACCTAATCTCGATTTTCAAAAAAAAAATAATCAATACAAGCTCAACCCAATCCTAATTTTAAAAAAAAAAATCATCCATATCGATTGGCGCAAGTAAGAATCCTTCAGATATAAGTTATTTTATCATCTCTACTTTTAATGGCCCATTTTTTTAACAATATTTATCTAATTTGAAAAAGAATAAAAGGCAAGAATTAAAAAATAAAAAATAAAGGGGATGACAAAGAAACCAAATAAAGATGCTATATGGACATCACTATCAATCAAATATCTTTCAAAACATAATTAAAAAAAAACTAAAATAGATAATTAAAAATAGCAAAAAATAAAAAGAAGCTAAAATCAAAAAATAAAAAAAAAATAAAAAGGGTAAATGGCTAAAGAAGAAAAAGTCAAATTGGAGTGTCATATGGACATCTCTATTTAGAGATGATAATAGATAGAGTCAAAATGTGTTTAAACCTGTTTCAACATCGACTTGATTTTTTTAATAATCCTATCAAACTTTAAATTTAACTTGATATCAAGTTATTATATTTTTACATGAATTCAACCTGATACATATATAAGCAGCATACATTTGATACAACTCGACCCAAAATTGATTCAATAATTTTAATTTAATATAATGTTTATCAAAATATTATTTTTTATTTAAATTAATCTTATATAAATACAATACTTTTATTAAATTAATGCATTAAATAATAAATTTATTAATATAATACATATATAAATATAAAATTAAACAAATAATAATATATATTTTTGTATATACCATAGGATTGAGCATCTTAAATTTGCCTTTGACCTTATCACAATTTTTAAAAGGAAAAAAAACTACCTCGCCCCTACCCATTCTCGATTTTAAAAAATCACCTAATTGAATCAAGATTGATCAAAACTTGTCAAAAATGGATTCTTTTATTATTCCTACCTCCATCAATTTTTTTCTTACAAAATTTACCTAATTAAAAAATAAAAAAACTAAAAAATAAAAAATAAAAAGAAAAAAGAAAAGGAAACCAAATGAGGGTGGCATATGAACATTTTCATTGGCTTATTTTTCTTATAAAACTTAATGTATAGATTTAAAAATAAAAACAAAAAAAGGCAAAAAAATTCGATTGAATCATCATACCTCCATTGATGTTTTTCTTACAAAATTATCTAATTAAAAAAAAGGATAAAAAAGTTTTTCTAATGAATAATATTAAATGGATCACACAAAATTTCAACAAGATATAAAAAATTATTTACTAAATATAAAAGGAAGAAAAGAAAAAATAAATTTGAATAAATAAAAAAGGAAGAAAGAAAAAAAAAAGAGAAAATGGGAACAAAAAGGAAAAAGAAGAAAAGAAAATTAAGAGTGACATGTGGAAAATACATTTAAAGTAAACCCCACCAAAATTATATTAACTAAATGGGATTCCTGCGGCGTAATTAAAATTTTTAAACTAATAATAGTATAGTTTATAACTTAATTATGAAAAAGTATTATTTAGATTCTGAATATAAGATAGAAGCTAAATTAAAGTCTACAGCATAGTAATGAAAAGGATTATTCATAATTAGGATAGAAGACAACTTTGACAGTGTTGGTTTTGATCATGCCAAAGAGGTAATAATCACTAACTTTCAAGTGATTATCAGTGACGAATTTGCTCTATCCTTATGTAAATGCTTTGTCTTAGGCATTGTAATGAATACTCCAGGATTTGTTCTTTTCAAAAATCAGTAGGATGATTAAAGTATATTGATATGGGAGATACTTGTGAAAATAAGTTGGAATATTTTATATATAAAACATGATAAAAAATTGTTAGTAGGTATTTTGAATGCATAGTTTATTCAATTTTATTCACAAGTGAAACAATATAGTAATTCATGGTAGTAGTTTATGAATAATTTATTCTAACATTATGTTGGTCATCAAATAGTGAAACATAAGATTATCACAGTAAGCATCATTTTCATTTTTTGCATGGTAATCAGAATTAAAAGTTGTTCAATTTTTTGAATTTTTTAATTGAAATAGTAGAAAAATAATAAGCATAGTTTAAGTGCATAAGAAATAAATGTAATAAATGTTAAATGAAAATCTTACCTTGTGTTTCTTGTAGGTCAGTTGGTTTAACAAGTAGAAAAGCTTTGAAATTTATGTTGTTGTTGTATTTGAAAGTTTAAAATGTTATCATTTTCAAAATTATGTGCTTCACCAAATTCCTTCCATCCATTTTGAAAGCATAGTCTACCATTAGTTTTTTTTCAATTTCATTTTGAATGAATTTAGGAGAAAACTGTTAATTTGCACAAGTGTTGAAGTTAGAATAGCTGATAAGTGCTATTAACTAAAACTTTATGAAAGTAACTGTGATAATAAAGCATAGTGAAACTGTTGGTTTGTGATTGTATTAAAGATGTATTTATTATAACAGAATAATAATAGATAAAACAATACTAAATCAAATGATTAAAATTATTTATAATGATAAATGGTATTTAAAAAGTTAAGTCTATTTAAAATTTGTGTGTACTTTAATTACCTTTACAATTTGAACAAAGTGAAATACATGAAAATACAGAAGTGCATAAGAAATAATTATGTATAAATATGACAAATCATGGAAAATGCACTTAATGGTGGCAGCAACAGCTATAGTAAGAAGTATGCAATAATCAGAGCCAAGATAGATAAAATCATGAGACATTTTGATAAACATTTTTTATGCTAAAAATCTTCTTACATAAACAAAACAAAAAAAATTATCAATTCAATTGAAAAATTATAGAAACATTTGAACCAAAGACAACTAAATAATTACCAAGTTAAAATAACAATAAGAAAACAACAGAAAGTGAACTTGAATTTAGGCTTTATGTGTTTTTTGTTAAAATACAAATACTATTTATCATAGGAACTTGGTATTTGTATTCCAACAGCTATTCATTTAAATTATATCTTGTAAATAATTAAAATTATTTAGAATGATTTAGTGTTAGTAGTGTTTATAAGATATACTTTACTTAAGCAGTTAATTTTTTGTCTTCATTTTAATTGTTTAGTAACTAAATTAAAAGCAATATATAATTTAAATAATCTCAATGAATTCTATAGAAAGAAGAGATGAAACAACTTTAATAAAAGTTAATTTGCACCAATTAAATGGGATATAAAAGTAAAGTTGAAAAAACCATAGTTTTAGATGAGTGAAAACATGGTAAGAAGAGACAGAACAATTTTAATAAAAATTAAATTGGACAAATTTTAGAGAAAGAAAACAAAGTTTCACAAGTTAAAACTTAAACTGTATTATAAAAATTTTTACAGAATATGAGTAGATCCAAAGAGATCTATATAAGATTGAATTCAGGTTTTTTTTTAGATATAGAAATAAAACAAAATCCTAAATTTGGTTGATTAAAGTTTTTAGTTACATGTAATACGAAATGGGAAAAATAGAAGAACCACACATAAATTACTGCCATGATTATTATGCAAAAATTGTGCATATATTTTGAAGGAATTAGATGAATAAAATAAAAATCAAGTTAGGTTTGAAAGATTTTCACCGTAAGATCTTGAATGATATCTTGATGATGTAAAACAATGGTGAATTGTGAAACTTCATCTAGATTTGCACTGTATTAACCATGAAAATAGTTGCTGTTAGCCATTTTTTCTTCTGTAGATAATGGGTATTTGATAGAAATTGAGTTTGACGTTTAGATTTTGATAGAGTTTTAATAGGTTTCAGATAAGTTTAAGAGAGAAGTTTGAAACGTTTGATATTCTTGGATTGAAAGTGATGACATTTTGGTTTGTTGAAAAGTCAAATAACAATAATTTTTAGTAAAATTTTGGGTTTGTAAGTATAGTTTTGGGTTTGTAGTTACTATAATTTGGTTTTGGGTTAGTAGGCATAAATTTGGATTTGTAGGTATATTGGTGTTTGGAATTATAGTTTTGGATTTGTAAGCTTAATTTTTATTTTGCAAGCATATTGTTTTGGTTTGAAACATTGATTGGATATGGGTTTTAAGAAGTTTGTAAAATGATTATTAAATTTTTTTTATAAGGAATTTAAATGATGATTAAAATGCATATTCAATTGATTATAAATACTAATTTGTTAGATTTGTAATTGTTGCCTAGTGTTTGGCATTTATTATTTTGAGCTTTTTTTAATATTATGATTTTATATTTGGAATTAAGGATATATAGGCTAATGTATGTAGTCAGGTTTATGAGAAATTTATTGTTTTGCACTTTGTTTAATTTTATGGTTTTAAAGTCAAGTGAAAGACAATAGCTAGGAATATGTAGAATTAAAAAATGTTAACAATTTTTTTGAGTGTAAGATCAAAATAAAATTTATACATTTAGAATTTCAAATATTAAAAATGTGTTGAAAAGACAAAAAAAAAAAAAAGCTGAAATGAAATGTTTCATTAAACTTAAACAAAAATTATCAAAAAATATATGCTAAAATGAAATTCTTTTCTAAATCAAGAATATGACTATTTTAAGGATAAAGCAAGGATTTTTATGTTAGAAAAAAGCTATAGACACAAAAATATTAGCTTGTGTCCAATAATGTTGCAACCTGAAGAGATTAACAAAATAAATTAAAGTTGAAAATAATAGTTAATATAAGTGTTTTGCAAAAATTTTAGCTTTTTGTCTAACAATGTTACAACCTGAAGAGTTTAATAAAATGAATTCAAGCCATTTAACAGTAGTTAACATAGGTGTTTTGCAAATATTTTAGGCTGATATTCACCATGATGGAGATTGAAGTTGGAAATAGTAACAGTAGATAGCATTTCAAGTTTCAATCAATATATGCTCAAAAAATAAACTACTGGATAAATGAATTTCATATAATATGATCAATATACTATACTTTTTATGTTAAAGTGTTATTGTTTTCTTTGACTATGGAGGAAGTGGATGAGTATTAGTTTGGTTGAAACTTTAAAAATTGTAAAAATAATTAATAACATAGTTAAAGCTATAAAAACAATCTCTATATATAGAAATGGTAACTACAATGTCTTTTAGCAAAATATAAACAATAGTAGCTATCAGACAAAAAGAAAAAAAAAGATGTTTTGCATAAAAGAATCAACATTATAAGTGACTTTTTGCAAAATAGAGATATTAATAGCTATTTGACAAAATGAAATTGATAACATTCACATAGTTGTCTACTTATGTAGTGCGATAAATGAAAATATTAAATTTATTTAGTGTAATTATGTGAAAAATGCATTGATCTCTGGGGCTGAGCTTATTGTTAGTTGCAAAATGTCGCAACCATTTGAGAAACATTTCTTTTTCTCATTGTAAATATAATGAACATGCCATTTTTTTCCTTGGTGATTCATATTGGTGCAAATATTTTGAACAGAGGAATCTTTTTATTGTTTTTGGATTAAAAGGAATACATTTGTTGGGTGAGTTAGAAGGAATAGTTTGGTGAATATTGCAGGAAAATACTATATAAATAGCACAAATTGAATTAATCATGAGTACAACTAATATTGTTCGAATTATAAACTAAGGTGAAAATAAGATATTAATGTTACTTTGTTTAAACATGAATATTAATACTATAATAATGAAGTTGATGTAACTCTTGGTGTAATATGAATATGAAGAGTAATAATGAAGTTGGTGTAATATGAATATCAATATAGTAATATTGTCAAGTTTTAGACAACAAATTAATTGTGTAATTGATTGTATTCAACATCATTTTATTTGTAAAACATGTATATTTGATTGGTATATACAAGAAGTTAGTGTGTATAAATAGACTAAACAAAATGAAAAATGAATGTTAAAATTATATTTATGTTGTTTTAAGTAAGTGGAGAAAGGTATGTTTTGTAATTAAAGTGGTATAAAATATAGTTCTTTTTTTTCCAGAATGTATGATGTTAAGACATTTGTTGTACTCATGGTGCATTAAAAAAATGGAGCTCATTGTTTGAATCTGTGTTTGAACTTGAACCTTCTATTTAAATAACTTCAAAAAAATGTTATTGCTGACTTTTTGCATGTTCATTTGTTGAAAAAAGCTATATTAAGTTAATTTGTTATTTTTAACATAGTTTAGCATTTGAAAATAAGTTGTTACCTTTTCTCTTTTGAAGAACAACATTTGTCATTAAAGTAGTGTTTCTAGCATAAAGATAAACATAAGATGTGATATCATGGTAGTATTTGAACATTGAGAAGTCCATAAATTCTATATTGTGGACAATCATGAGATTTTTCCAACCATTCTAAAAATCGACTTTTTTGTTCACTCGAACCAAATCCATTTTAAATATTTTTGGCAATAAACCTCTAAGATGTATAACTTTTGGTATTTGAATATCTGTCATGTAGCTATTAACAAATGCTCTTGGTAGACACTGAAAGTTTTATTCAATTTTATTATGTTAGTAATAAAAGTATGGTGAAAGCTTATAACTTAATTTTTTAATGGTCATAATAGTATGTTCTACTAAAAAAAGATAGGCATTAATAAATTTATGAATTTTATTCGAAGTAGTTTCCTGCTTTCATATAATAGACAATATAATTTTACTACTTTCTTAGTGACTAAATTAAAGGCATCAATTAGAAAGCTTGTTGTAAACATTTCCCTTCTTTTTAGTTTTTTGCTAAACAAAATAAAAGATTAGTATTCAAAGTTGTCCTATACATAGTTAATATTCTATTGCATTTGCATTGAGATAAATAAAGTAATTTTTATAAAAAGAAAAAGTGCATGTGTAACATTTGTATTTATAAATTAAATTGGACATGCATGTGCTAAATGAGATGTAGAACAATGAAATTAATTTTTATTATTAGCAGAGAATTTTTAGAATAAATAATTACATATTTTTTTATTTATGAATTTTTTTACAATGTTTGCAGTACCTAATTCCTTAAAAAATTATATCAAAAAGAAAATATGTTAAAAATTTTGAAATTCTCTTATTTTTCTATGGAATTACATAACATTCATTCATAACATAACTGTGTTTATAGGTAGATTTTCCACATATTTTTCGATTGTTAAAAATCTTTTGAAGACAGTTTTGTAATTGATAGTTTTTGTGTTTGCATGTTTATTTTTTATATGTAAATAATTTTTTTAAAGAATTAATTGTGAGAAATATTTAAAATATTATGGAATTTATATTTTTTGATTCTAAATAACATATAAATTTAAGAATTTATATATGCATTAACTTTTTTTGAAAGAATTTTAAAATTTAGTAAAAACTTACTAAACAATCTCTGGAGAAAGAGTTTCAAACGATGACTTGTAAGCACTTTGGCATATTCATTCATATGAGGAAAGCTGAAAATTCTAGTTGTTGTCCATTGGGCATTTTGATTTTCAAGAGTTTCAGATTTTTTTTTTTTCAGAGAGAGTGAGGGGTTAAAAAGATACTTTGAGAGTTTTGAACATAGTTAAAAGTTTTTAGGCTTTTTGTTAATGAGTTGAGAAAAGTTGAGTCAATGATTTTTTTGTTTAAGCCCAAGACTCTAGTTGTGTGTGAGTTTAGGCTTAGGTTTCTTAAAAATGGTTTAAAATTGTTAAAGAGTGGGTCGGTGCTGTATAAAACTTGGGTTTGTTTATTTTGTTTTGTAAAGGTTAAAACAAATTTAAATACTTTTGTTTTGAATAAAGAATGAAATTTTCTTTTGTAGAGTGAACATGTATTTTGTTTTATAAAGGTTAAAACAAATTTAAATTCTTATGTTTTTGATAAATGAAAATTTAATTATGGATAAACAATTTACATGTAATATGGTATTCAAATATTTAAATGAATAATTGTAATTTATGCCAAGTTGATAAGTGTATAAATGTTAACATTAAGATTGTTAAAATGTTTGTTATTGTAGTAATAATTAAATAATATACTATACACTTTGTTTTATCAATGAAAGGCCCAAATATAAGACTTCATCCTAAGGTTTTTGGGCATAAGCAATTAAAAGATGTGATTACATTGAAGAAAAATTGAAAACAATAGGCATTTGGATGACCCTCCAATTCTGTAATTCATATTCTAGTAGGCAGAGGCAAAACCAAAGCTTTCTCATTTTGACTTTCATTATCCACCATATGAATGATAGCTCAACAAAAGCTTTCTCCCATTTTGGTTTTTCCTTTATGTCCTCTTTAGTTCCCTGATACATGTATCCTCTAAGAATGAAAGTTTCATTCAAATAAGGAAAGATCATTGATTTTTTCTTTACTCTTCTATTGTTGTTCTACCATTCCTCTATCTCATAACCCAATTCAGATCTGCAATTGTAATCTTCAATCTTAGGGATCTCACTTATCCCTTGAAGGCTTTGTCCTAAGCCGAATCCGATACTCCAACCCTTATTAACCATCGATTGATCACAATTTGACTGAATTTAAGTCATTCACCCACTGTATTAACAATTTCAAAAGATTGGTAAGAGCCCTTCAATGATTTTTCTACTATTTCCATATATGGGGCATTTATGGGTTGGGTTACCAGTAAATCTTCTTCCCCATGCACAATCATTAATTATTTTCTACATTGAATTTAATTTTTTGATACAATGAGGAAGGGACGGTGCCCGCTTTATGGATCCATGATCTTTTTAATAAGTAGCTGTATGATGAAGAGATATCTATGACCTAGAATTTTATATTAAAAATGCACGGCACAATCTGCATAGGCAACTTAATATCCCTTAAGACCTCTCATCTAGTCTTATCAAATGCTCGGACCACCATCTGACTATTTTGGATATGGGACATATCAAAGGGTAGCTTGGTTAAAGTGGACACAGGTATAACATTAATAGTTGATCCATTATTAATAAAGACCTTAGCTACTATGTGGCATTTACATTTGACAGTGATATGGAATGCCTTGGTGCTCCTCTTACCCTCAGGCGAAATCTCATCATCACTAAAAGAAATGTCATGTGGCACCATTAGATTCCCTGTCAAATGGTTTACATACTCTAAAAATACATTATGGGCTACATAAACCTGATTTAATACCTTCAATAAGGCATTACGATGTGGTTCAGAGTTTAAAAGAAGTGATAGTAGAGAAATTTTAACTGGCATCTTATTAAGTTACTCTACCACAGAATATTTTTTGTGCTTGACTAAGTTTAAAAACTCGTAGGCTTTTTTTTCAGGCATAAACTTCGAGGTATCTCTCTTTGGAGCCTCTGATTCAGTTTGTTTTTTCTTTTTTTTTTCTTTTTTTCAAAGTCTTCGGAGTATAACACTTTTCATTTTTAGTTATGCTTCATATTCCTGTTATATTGGCAGTTTCAATTTTTAGCCTTTGCTGCCCTTGAGTCATCACCTTACACTCATATCTCCAAGGTACTACTTTGTTATCTTTATAAAAAAATGGGCATGAAACTTTGAGAGCTATTGGTTTGGGAATAAACTTATTTCCAGCTGATTGTGGCTTCTCCTTACAGCGTATAATGATAGGTTTTGGCACCCACTTGTTTGTCATAGCCACTTCGATGTCTTTCAAGGCTCTTGACCCTTTATATAACTCTATTTGCTAAGAGTCCATCAACTTCTGAAATTCACCATGAAATTGCTTGCAGATGTCAATTGAATGTCTTGGTGCCCCGTCATGATACTTACATATTTGATTTAAGTTGCATATTTCCACATAAACACATGGAGCCACTAGTTGTATCATCCTAGCTTTACATAAGACTTCATACAACTGGTTAAATGGCATCTTAAGCTCTTTTACTCTATTTTTCACATGTTTTTCACCTGCCCCTAAAGCATTGATTGTATGACTATGCAAAGGATTTTCGCTGATATTGGGTGCTAAATTTTCATTAGTGTCAAAGCTTATTAACTTTTTCTTGATCAAACTTTATACCCTATGCTTGAAAGGGACACGATTTTTAATAGAGTGTCTCGTTACTCCAAAATGGTAGTCATAGTGAATAGTGAAATCATACCATTTAGGGTAGAGAGGTTCAAGCTGCCTAGTAGGAATAAGAGCAATTAAATGATATTTGTAGAGCTTTTGAAATAGCTCCATGTAACTTATTGCTTGTAGTACTAACTAGGTGAGCAAGGGATCTAGGTGAAGATGGATAAGATGGTCGGGTGATTGATTGATAAAGAGATGCAAAAGTATGGTTCACCGTGTAATGGTATGTAGGGTAGGTAGGCTGAGAGTAGTTTCTGAATTGCTGCCCTTCAAGATTCATAGCTTGAGTCTCACTTTCTTTCTTTTTAGGTGCTCTTTTAGAAGACTCACATTTTTCAAGCATACCATTTTTTATGACATTTTCGATGATCTCTCCTGAAATCACCATGTTAGCAAAGTTTTTGTTGCATTTTTTATCATCCTCTTATAATAGGGTGACCTCTTGTAATAGGATGACTTTAGAGTGCTCACAAACAACACAGTAGTTTTTTTTTTTTTTTGTTAAGGGAGGTTATACTTAGTTAGTTATATCCAGCCATATTTGGGCGTATTGCTTAAAGGATTCAGATACCTTTTTTTTCATTGCTTGCAAGGAAAGGTGGTCCGAAGCCATATCAATAATGTGGTGATATTAATTAATAAAAGATCTAGTCAAATATTTTTATGTCTTTATGCGGATCTTATCTAACTGAACATACCACCTCGCTACAAACCCAATCAAGCTGCCTTGAAACACATGCATAAAAAGCTTCTCATTATTAGTATGTGCCTCTATTTTATAACAGTACATGGTGATATATGTGATTGAACACTTAGTACCATCATATTTTTCAAACTTTGATACTTTAAATTTTAGTGGCATCACCACATCTGGTATTAGGCAAAGTCCCACTGCATCTATTGATCCATAAAAATCAATTTTTTATACAGCCCTTAATCTTTCCTTAAGCCTGCTCATGGCCTGATCAATTTTAGAACTCTCTAAAGGCACAATTGTTTATTACTTCTCTTTCTCTTTTGCTTTATATGTAGTAAGGAGTTAAATAGGTTCAACTATCTTTTCAACATAAATAAGATTATCATAACTCTAGATATTTTCATGATCGGATGCATAAGTCATTCCCAGGTAATTGTACTTTGGAAAAACTATCTATTAAGGTTGGAATATCATAGCAGTTTGAGTTTGTTGTGAACCGAAGCCTAGAGGATATGTTGATTTAGTGGCTTCTTGTGAAGTATCTTTTTTCATCGATTTTCCTCTATTCACCTTTTCTAAAGCTTCCAGAATCTTACTCAACTTTCCTTCTAGTGCCTTTTGAGCTTTTTCTATCCTTTTAAGATGGCTTGCATTATCTTGTTCCATCTTTCTAGCTTAAGCCCGGGTATTATATAAATGTGTAGCTATTCTAGCACCTTAGTACCACAATTGAAGATTCAATGATGATATTATGATAATGAATGAATGAATGAGTGTGATGCAAATGCATGAAAAAGAACAAAAAAGAAAAAAAAAAGAAAATATTTACCCCTTAGAAAATTCAACAAAAGAAAACTTTCATTTATTCTATAGGAGTCTGTTTTTCATCGAATCTAATATTGTCTTTTTATAAAAATGCCTAACTTACTCATATTGATCCTTAACTTCCTCAATGAAGTTTAACAACCTTTGTCTATGCTCCCCTGCTGGTGTAATTGAAGTTTTCAATGCCTCAGCTTTTTCTGCTATTTCACCTATTTTGATCACGGCCTTGTCTATCTAAGTCGTGAGATGCTCTATGTATCTTTTTCTTCCCAACCCTTCTCTTTTACCTCACCACACTTGATAAGATAGCTCTCTGTGCCCCTCTATGAGGGTTCTGACATGATTTTTTTATTCATTTAACTTCAATGTTAAAGTCAAAATATAATCTGTAAACATATGATTCTATTACTCAATCTCTATAAAGTCATTTTTTATTTGAGCATGCTCTTTCTTTAACTCTTCATTCTCGTGAACCAACTCTGTGTTATTTATTTCTTTAGCCTGCACCTATATGCACAATCTTTTATGTTCTTGTTGCAGTTTTTTCAGTTCCTTAAGGGTATCATCCTGTTCTCTAACAACTTTTTGGGCCTTATTGTATTCCTTGAAAATCTTATAAACTTAGATTTCTAATTTTTTTGCTTTATTTTACCACTGGTCTTTTTCTTCCTATAGCTTTAAAATTTCTTGTTTCAACTTCTCTTTTTTCATTTCATGCTTTAACTCTAAAAGCTTATTGTTTGACTCCTGGCCCATTGGCAAGTGATGGTCTTGAGGTATAAATGTAATCTCTTGACCCCTCTTATTTCTCCAAATCAAATACCCTTGAGTGACTCTATCAGTGAAACTCTCTTGGGCTTTTTTCAGGCCTTAATCATGTTATCAATCTTTTGAAAAGTTTTAAACTCCCTATTGAACAGTCAAACTGGCTGAGCTTATAGGTTATAGGAGTAAACTATTCAGCTCTATGCTATTTTCTTACCATCAATGGCGCATAACTCGTTAACCCCTATAGGCCTAAAAGTGGAACTCTTATCTTATCTCCACATTGATACAACATAGGTTCCATGTCCATCCATAGAGCTAACTATTTTACCTGACCAACTGTGAGCCCTTACAGTAGATACTTCCATTCCTTTTGAGGCTTTACTTTCGGCCAAATGCTCTTATAAAACTTTCTAATCAGACTCCAAGTGTAGAAATAAAGTTTAGTAAAAGCACTTTTCTTGTATTTGAAATGGCTCTTCATTCATACATATAATAAAGGTATGCAGCTCATGAAACATGCTTTGTCATTCTACCTATAAAAATTTAGAGATTTGATGGTTTCTGCCGAGATAGCCAGTGAAGGATTATACCCCCCTTTCAATCTACTCAAATAGATCTATCACTTTTATCTCAATATGGCCTAAGACCTTGGGCAAAATGACTAACCTATATATGGCTAGAGTAAATGTATTCATTCCCTAATCATCATTTGGATGCTTGATAATGAAAACTTGAAGAACCTCTCATGGAATACCCTTGTGATCTTTTTTTTCTCAAATGTATGAATCTATAGTCTCTTTTCCTACTCCTAGAATCTAACCTAGCGTCCTATGACTTCCCAATTTGTGTTTTTTCATGTCTATTCTATTTGCATATAATAGATGCATACCCATTAGAGTTGAGTACTACTCTATTGTTGGTACTAGATCAATCTCATTAAAGATGAAACATCAGTAAAAAGGATCCTAAAATTGTACCATCACCTTGATAAGTGAGTAGTCAACCTCCACTGACATGAGATATGCAATGTGCCTAAACTTCTCATAAAAAGCCTCATGTCTTGAAAATGTCATACTATTCCATATATCTGATAGGCATTTCAGATTGTTATGTTTGATGAGTAGGTGGACTTTTTCTAATAGTGTAGGGACATGACCAGGTGGCAAACAATCTCTTTCTTCTAGCTGCCTATTTTTTGATTCTATCTTCACATTTATGGGAGAGTCATATTTAAACAGTGTAAATGAGGTGCAAACCTAACATTCTGTGGAATCTATGAGGGATTTTGTTGAAATATCCTTGGGGAAGAATACTATGCAATTTGTAAATATGTTTATGAATGTGCACAAAAAAAAAGAAATAAAAAAAGACAAAGAGATTTAGTCAGTCACTTCAATAAAACATGGAATAAACATCACATAGCAAGAAAGATAACAACATGACTTAAATTTCAGATTATCTATAAAGGGCAGGAGGATAAGGCTCTATCTATAGTTGGGCTCTTAAGGTTGACTATATACGATTTGTGTTAATTCTATAAGGTTCCCAAATTATTTCCTATATCATGGTCTATTATAGACTAGTAGGGCACCCCAATCTTTACCTATCATAGGCTACAAGCAGAAAGGGTTCAACCTGAATAGGAATATTTTGTAGGCCCATGCGAAGACAGGAAATCTCATAAGGGAATAGGTACTTTACTTTCTCCTAAGGGTAGAGCCCGGGTAGAGGGCTTATGTTATGCATGTGCAAATGATTTATATGTATATATACAATAAATAATTAAGCAAATATGAATAAATAAATAAACAAATATACACAAGGAAAATAAATAATAAAGTAGATATAAGCAATGAAAAGGAATGTTTCCAAATTTATTAAACAAGGCTTAGATAATAAGAAATCATTTACTGGCTTTACTCTCAATGTCCCTAGTGGAGTTGTCAAACTGTCATAACGTATAGATCCATGGACCTGCTACTAGACATGGATTAGAAGGAGTCTCCACCAATTTTTTTTGATTAGGTGTGATTGGCCACCTAAAATATATTTTGATCTGTGAAAACAAATGTTAGATTCGGGAGTCGATTACGTATGAGGAAGGTTGTAGCACTCTCGTAATGCCCATTCAAAGGATGGTACCAGTTTGATCTCAAATTATCCAAGCATTAATCATTTTTATGATTTACCAAATAATTTAATATTGAAAATGTATCTTAATTAGGATAATTTAAGATAATTTTCTCACATCAAGAGTATTCATAGAGACTAGTGTCATATTCTGACAAAGTTTCATCATCGAATTTATTAATTTATTTTTATTCAAAAAAATTAGTATAGCTTCCCAATAGTTTGGTAAAGCTTACTTCAAAACAATCCTCTAAAAGTTTAGAAGATAAAATTATTATTGTTTATTTAAAAATATATTTTTTATCTTTTATTGAAGGGATTTTTTTATTTTTTATTTAAAAAAATTTTTTATAAGAATATATATTTTTTATTTTCAGAAACAAAATGGTAGAAATAATATTATTTTTTAATTTTATTTTTTAAAGAATAAAGACAAAAAATAATATATAAAAAAATAAAATGGGTTAAAAATAAAATAAAATCAATCAAATCAAAAATGAAATAAAAATGAAAAAAAGAAAACTTACAATCAGATGAGTCAACACATGGGTCGTCGGGTCCACGCGCGGATCCTAGCTTAACTAAAATGACATCGTGTAGAGGCGATATATAAATCAGGTCCAACAACTTTCTACTCAGAAGCCTCTTCCCTTCTCTCTTTCTAGCCAATTTCTCTATGCTTTCTCTCTAAAAAACCCACCAACAAATGCAACCAAAAACTAAGAATCTCACCGATTTCTAGGGATGTCGCCTAAAAATTCAATCGAAAATTGGTAAACCCATCAATTTTTAAAAAAACGTGTCAAATTCTAAAATTCTTGCCAAAATCTCATCGAAAACTTCAAACGATTACCAAAAAACTCATCGAAAAATTCATGTTCTTCCTAAAAACCCAAAAAAACCTAGATTTCTTCAAACTTTCCCCAGATTTCTCCCAAATTTGCCCAGATTACTCCCAAAATCTTCCAGAATCATCATGAACCCTAATTCTAACCTAGAAACCTAAAATCAAACCCACAATTTAAAATTGAACCCTAAAATCCCAAAATTAAACTGCCAGAACCCTTTTTGTCTAAAATTTCCTAGATTTTTCAATAATTTTCTCTTCAATTTTCTGTGTGTTGTTCTTTGTAGGATCAATCTAATTTATAGGCAATCTTAAGAATAATTTTAGAAAACAGATAGAATTAATCCCAAACTTGAATCCTGGGATTGCATTTTGTCCAACGGGATTTTTGGTCCAAAATTTCAGCATTCATTGATTAAATTTTAACCAAAGGATTCTGATCCTCTTTTCATTCACATGTGGATTGAAACAAAAAAAGAGGAACGAAAAAAAAAAAACAAGTAATAATAATAATAATAATATAACATAATATAATATAATGATAATGATAATGATAACATAATGTACTAATAACAACTTAAAAAAAACTATTTAATTAGGCCTAGGCAAAGATAAGCCTAATTGGACTTAGACACCAATGAATCTAATTAGGTCCGGATGTCAATGGATCGAATCGAACCCGGAAACAAATGGGCCTAGTTGGGTCCAGACACCAATGAGCCTACTAGACACCAATGGGCCTAATTGGGCCTAAACACTAATGGGCTTACTTGGGCCTGAACACAAATGGTCCTAATTGGGTTCAAACACCAATGAGCCTACTAAACACCAATGAACCTACTAGACACCAATAGGCCTACTTGGGCTCAGACATAAATGGGTGTCTACAGCCTCTACACGACATCATTTTAGTTAAGCCAAGATCCGCGCGTAGACCTGATGACCCACATGTTGACTCGTGCTTTGATCCGACCCGATCGCAGGTTTTTCTTTTTTCATTTTATTTTTATTTTTTGATTCGATTTGATTTTATTTTATTTTTAACCCATTTTATTTTATATTTTTATATATTATTTTTCTTGATTTATTCTTTTAAAAATAAAATAAAAAAATAAATAATATTATTTCTGCCATTTTGTTTATGAAAATAAAAAATATATGTTCTTATAAAAAAAATTTTAAATAAAAAAATAAAAAATCCCCTCAACAAAAGATAAAAAATACATATATTTAAATAAACAATAATAATTTTATCCTCTAAACTATTGGAGGATTACTTTGAAGTAAGCCCTACCAAACTATTTGGAGGCTATAATAATTTTTTTGAATAAAATAAATTAATAAATCCGACGACGGAGCCTCTTCAAAATAAGACACTAGTCTCTATGAATACTCAAGATGTGATAAAATTATCTTAAATTGCTATCAAACTATTGGGACAATTTTAAGATATATTTTCAAATTAAATTATTTGGTAAATCATAAAAATGATCAAGGCTTGGATAATTTAAGATCAAATTGGTACCATCCTTTGAATAGGTATTGTGGGGGTGTTATAACCTTTCTCATACATAACCGACTCCCGAACCTAATTTTTTTTTCGCAGATCAGAATATATTTCAAGTGGCCAATCACACCTAACTAAAAAAGATTGATGGCAACTCCTTCTAATTCATGTCTAGCAACAGGTCCATAGATCTATACGTTATGACAGTTTGGTGACTCATCTAGGGATATTGAGAGTTAAGCTAGTAAATGACTTCTTATTATCCAAGCCTTGTTTAATAAATTTGGAATCATTCCTTTCATTGTTTATATCTACTTTATTATTTATTTTTCTTGTGTATACTTGCTTATTTATTTGTTCATATTTGCTTAATTATTTATTTTATATATATATATATATCTATCATTCATTTACATATGCATAATATAAGCGCTCCACCCGAGCTCTACCCTTAGAAGGGAGTGAAGTACCTATGCCCTCGTGAGATTTCATGTCTCCACATGGGCCTGCGAAACACTTCTATTCAGATTGAACCCTTTCTACTTATAGTTTATGATGGATGAGGATTGGAGTGCCTTACAGTCTATAATGGACCACGATGTAGGGAATAATTTGAAAACCTTATAGAATTAACCCAAACTGCATATAGTTAACCTTAAGAGCCCGACCATAGATAGAGCCTTGTCCTTCTGCCCTTTATAGATAATTCCAAATTCAAGGTCATGTTGTTATCTTACTTGCTATGTGATGTTTATTCTATGTTTTATTGAAATGACTAACTAAATCTCTTTGTCTTCTTTTATTTTTTTTTGTGCACATTCATAAACATATTTACAGATTACATACTGTTATTGCCCCAAGGATATTTCAACAAAAGCTCTTATGGATTCTATAGAACATCAGGTTTGCACCTCATTTACACTGTTCAAATGTGACTCTCTCATAAATGTGAGTTCATAATGTATAGATCTGTGGATCTACCGCTAGACATAGATTAGAATGAGTCACCACCAATCTTTTTTAGTTAGTGTGATTGGCCACCTAAAATATATTCTGATCTACAAAAATAAATGTTAGGTTTGAGAGTCGGTTACGCATGAGAAAGGTTATAACACTCACATAACACCCATCCAAATGATGGTACCAGTTTGATATCAAATTATCCAAGTCTTGATCATTTTTATGATTTACCAAATAATTTAATATCGAAAATATATCTTAAAATTATCCTAAAGTTTGGTAAGCAATTTAATATAATTTTTTCACCTCAGGAGTATTCATAAAGACTAGTGTCCCATTCTGAAGAGGCTCCATCGTCAGATTTATTAATTTACTTTTATTCAAAAAAATTAATACAGCCTCCCAATAGTTCGGTAGGGCTTACTTCAAAGCAATCTTCCAATAGTTTAGAGGATCAAATTATTATTGTTTTATATAAAAATATATGTTTTATCTTTTATTAAGGGGATTTATTATTGTTAGTATTATTTATTTAAAAAGATTTTTTATAAGAATATATATTTTTTATTTTTAGAAACAAAATGGTGGAAATAATATTATTTTTATTTTATTTTTTTAAAGAATATAGCGAGAAAAATAATATATAAAAAATAACATAAAATGGGTTAAAAATAAAATAAAATCAAATCAAATAAAAAAATAAAAATTACGATTAGGTCGGGTCAAAGTGCGGGTTAACAAATGGGTAGCTGGGTCTGCACGTGGATCTTGGCTTAACCAAAATGACATCATGTAGAGGCAGTATATAAATAAGGTCTAACGCCTTTCTACTTAAAAACCTCTTCTCGTCTCTCTCTAGCCGATTTCTCTCTGCCTTTTCTCTAAAAAATCTATTGACAAATTCAATCGAAAACTAAGAATTTCATTGCTTTTTAGGGATGTTGTCAAAAAATTCAATCAAAAACTGAAAAATCCATCGATTTCTGAAAAACATGCCAGATTCTAGAAATCTTATTAGAATCTCATTGGAAATTTCAAATAGTCACCGAAAAACTCATTGAAAAATTTATTTTCTTCCCAAAAACCCAGAAGAACCCAAATTTCTTCGAACTTTCTCAAGATTTCTCTAAATTTTGCCTGGATTACTCCCAAAACCTCCCAGAATCGTCTTGAACCTTAATTCTAACCCAAAAACCTAGAATCAAACCCACAATTTCATATTGAACCCCAGAATCCCAAAATTAAACTGTCAGAACCCTTTTTCCCCAAAATTTCCTATATTTTTCAATAATTTTCTCTCCAAATTTCTGTGTGTTGTTCTCTGTAGGATCGATCCAATTTATAGGCAGTCCTAGGAATAATTTTAGAAAACGAATAGAATCAATCCCAAATTTGAACCCTATGATTGCATTCTCCAACGAAATTTTTGGTTTAGAATTTTAGCATTCATTGATTGAATTTTGACCAAGGGATTTTGATCCTCTTTTCATTCACGTGTGGATTGGAATAGAAAAAGAAAGCAAAAAAAAAAGAACAGAAAAAAAAATGAATAATAATAATAAAAAATAATAATATAACATAATATAATATAAAATAATGATAATGATAACATAATGTACTAATAACAACTTTTAAAAAAACTGTCTAATTGGGCCTAGGCAAAGATGGGCCTAGACACCGATGGATCTAATTGGGTCCAGACGTCAATAGGTCAAATTGAGCCCAAACACAAATGGGCCTAATTGGGTCCGGACACTAATGAGCCTACTAGACACCAATGGGCTTACTTGGGCCTAGACACCAATGGGCCTACTTGGGCTCAGACACAAATGAGTGTCATGATCAAAAGATTGAACTACAACAGAATTAATTATATTATCACTATTATTCATTTGATTAGAAACAACATCGATAGTCTAAGAAACAATATTATTAGCTTCACTAAACATAACATCACTTGTATAAGAACTAATTAAAATTCTTTATCATTTAATTCTATGAGAATGAAGTATATTTAACTTTTTAAGCCTATCATAGTTGCCTAACTCCTAAGATCAACGAAAATAGAAACTTCATAAAAATTAGACTCATCAACTTATATCCTTTCTAATCTTGCAAGTCTATTTTCTCTAAGCTTGTTATGACTCACCATCTAACCTAATTACATAAAACTCAATGAAAATACAAACCACAAATAAACCTTTTTTAATAATCAAACACGAACATTCATTCAACAATTACAACAACATCAACATTAACACAACTATGTACTTTTAGTAAACTAATTATCAAAATAGGTTGTACAACTTTATTTATATCCACTCAATAAATAAAAATAGAAACAAAACCAAACAAACTCAACAAAAATAAAATAAAAATAACATAAACTCAAAAAGTAAAACAAAAAAAGGATTAAACCTTAATTCCAGTCTTTACAGTAGTAATTCCAAAATCACTTGAAGATTAATAGAATTCTAGAAATAAAGAAAATAAAAAAAAAAACAACAAGTATAACAATTCTACAAAAGAAAAAAACCATTCACAGTAAAAATGAATGGCATACTTTAATACATACATTAATCAAATATACATTATAACAGATAAATAGCATTAAACAAAAAACAATATAGCTAATTCACAAATTTACTAAATCAATTACAGCATAAAATCTTCTTTGATATAAAACAAAAGTCTACTATAGATTAACTAAAATAATAGAAATCATACTATCAAAATAGTTTGTACAACACTGTTTTACACCAACTTTTAACTTTGTTGTTTAAAAAATTGTTAACAGTTATTCAAAAACTATCATACTTTTTTTAATAAGATGTACTATTCACATTACCATTCAATACAATCTAATAAAAAAGTCACAAAAAACAGAAATCATAAATAAAACACACAACCTTTTTTCATATCCAACAGAAACTTATTTCAAAATTAACTACAATAATAAAAGTCATATTATCAAAAGAATTAATGCAACTCTGTTTTACGCTAACTCATTACACAAAAGTATTTTTATAAAAAAGAAGAAAAAATAAATGGATAAAGGTAAGTAAATAATACAATAACTACAAAAAGTTTACATACTGAAAAAAGAAAAACAAAGGAAAAAAATTACATCGTTAGATACGACTATAATCAATGCAACTTAGAACCACACTAGATTTATAACAGTAAAACCATAATAATAAAAAAAAACTTTAGAACATTATGATTTGATTTGTTGTAAATAGAAAGAAAATAGTAAATTTGCCTTAAGGATACAAAACATTCACAGGTTGTTGACTGAATAGCATAATCAAATTAGTGGTTAAAGAATAAAAAATAATTTGAAATTATTTATCATTGACTCTTTAAAAGTTTACAAATAATAGAGAACAATAGTTTAAGTGAGATAGATCCTCTTTTATCAGAAGAAGACACATTTTAAAAAGATTGCATAAAAACATGGAACACAAAAAAAATAAATTTGTGACTCTTTAAATTGCTTAATTTGAGAATTTTTTTAACTTTCGAGCAATTAACATAGATATGATTTCCATACACCATTTATTTTCTTTTTGAAAATATATCAACACTATCATTACAATGATCAATCTATATCGTGAATGACCTATTATCAATCTTTTCTAATCCCCAAATATCGCTCTGAAGTGTCAATATGTTCATTATGCTATAATCAAGGAACCTTACATTTAGTTGAAGCTCAAATCAAAGTAATTTTATCAATATGAAACCTTTAACACCACAAAAAACATCAAAATATATGATTTTCAATATTTTTATACATTATCAAAATTATTGAAAATGATCAATACTATTAAAACATACACCAAAAAGACTAAATCAACAACAAAATAAATCATGCAAAATACTATAGAACCCTAAAACCACAAATTGATCAAATAAGATGAATCGCTTATAAACAAAACTTACACAAAATTATAAATCAAGCATCTCATTAAGAAGTGAATATTCATCACAATTTATACAACTGTGTTCTATTTTGTTTATGAATACATATTATTTTATTTTTGTTTTTAAAAACATTATTTTGTTAGTATCAACCACTTGAATCATTTTAAAAGAAAAAAAAATAAATTATAAAATAAACCCACAACCACTAGTAATAAACCTAACATTCACCACTTCAATAACAAACATAATACCACAACTAGTAAAAGTAATGCCCATAACTATTGTAACAATAGGTTAAAATTCATAAAAGAACATATATAAAAGCAAAACAATTAACCATAAAACTACTCCTAATTATTCACCCTAAACAAAAAAAAAAAAACTTTTCAAAAAAAAGACCATGCATGTAAAAAAAAATCCAAACAAAAATCAAAACCCAAAAACCATAAAAAAATTTGTACAGCATATACAAAATAGAAACAATATGTGGTATGAAATCATTGAGAAAATTTGTGCTTGCTACAGCTTTATCTAGTATGAAATTATGTTTCTATTTATGAAAAGTATTAGAATAATTGAATTACATTCAAATAGTTGAATTTATTCAATTAGATAAAAAAAAAACTTAAAAATTGAAAAAATCAAACATAGAAACAAAAAAAAAAAACTCATTTTCCAAAACACTCATCTCACTTTGCAAATTCTAATTATGCTAACTCTGACCTCGTATTAATAGATAATTTTTGTGTTATTTCAATCCATATGTGGTTTAAATTTAAAGATAATCATGAAACATGTAAATACATTAATTTAATATATTAACTTTTAAAGAAAAATTTATAAATGATAGTACAACTGAATGCAATTTAACATGATTTATATTATGATTAACCATATTAAAATTCATCACAAAATTATTACCAAAAGGTTGAATCATAATAGAACCAAGTAAATTAATATCATTAACTTGATCAAACACAACATTACTAATATAAAAACTAATTAAACTTCTTTGTGATATTATTATATTAATACAACTCTGTTTTACGTTAAGTCATCACAAAAAAGTAGAAACAAAATCAAACAAATAATAAACACAATAATAATACCTTAACACAACAAAAACAAACTATAAAATAACATTAATTTAAATGTTAAAACAAAAGTAAAGAAAAAAAAAAGATCAAACCTTAACTCTAATGTACATATCAACAATTCGGAAAAAAAACTTCAAGATGAACATAATTTTTCTTTTAATCTTTAAAAACTCAAATCTCCACTTTCAGCCTTTAAACTCCATTTAATAATCATCAATAAATCTTTAAAACATGAAATAAATAAAGCCTAGTAATTTACCTAAATAGATCATGAAGATTAATGAAAGATTTCATAATTTTTTTTTATTTTTCTCTCAAAACTTTAACTCTATATAATAGCAATTAATATGATATTTTTTTCTTAAATAAAAAGAGGGCATATACTCACCATTAGGAAATTAATTCGATTGTAGCCTTTAATTTTAAATCCCTAACTTGATTTTTCATGTTCTCTAACCCTAAAGAAGATGAAGAAGAAGAATTCTTATTTCCTTTCTGTTTCACAATAGCTAGGTTTTCTTTCATATAATACTTCAACCTTTTTTTTTTACTAATTAATCTCTTAATAAACTAATAAGCTTTAGTAATAGTCTAACCAAATTGTCATTTGGGTTGGGATATTACATTTTTTCCTCCTTATAAAACACAAAAACATAAATAGAATGAGAAAAAAACTACAATTACAAATGCAAATTTCAAACTTAAATAATAATAACAACAATACCATCAATTACATAAAAAAATACCAAACATGTAAAAGTAACTGCTACTTAAGTGATACATATATTATACACAGAAGTTAACAAACACGCAGCAACATTAAGAATCATAAATTAGGTTTTGAAAGAGAAAAACCTCTATTTGCCTTCGACTTTTAGCAATATCCACAGAATAGGTAGCAACACTAACAAGGCTCCAAGCAATAAACCTAACAAAAAACTTTACCCCAACGATAGTACTTATATTGGATTCTTCACCCACCAAACCTAGAAATCTTCTCCTAATTTGCATAAATAGATATAATAATAAAGTAATTTAGTTGCTGATATGTCTAATATCTTCTCTAAAAAATGCTAATGTTTTCCTAAAAACTATATTGGTTGTGGTGAAAACCCAATTCAAAACTTAAAAAAAAAAAAAAAAAAAAACTCCATGCATGAAAAAAAAAAAAACCCAATCCAAATACAACCAAAACCTACAAACTACAAAAGTAACAATTTGTATAATGTATGAAACAATAAAATGAACAACATGCATGCACAAAATAAACAATGTCAAAATAACTCAAATTAATAATTAAAACATAGAAAAAATGTTCATTAAAAAAAACCACAAAAATGAAGAAAAAACAAGAAAAAAAATTAACCTTCCAACAAAAAATCACATCCGATTACTAATCCAAAATAAATAAAAACACCACTTAATAGAATAAACCAACATACATGAAAAAAAATCAAAACACAAAAAATAAAACTCACAAGATATAAAAATAACAATATAAACAATGCATGAAAAATTAAAAAAAAAAACAAAACAAAACAAGACAAAACAAAACTTAAAAACAACTAAAATTACAGTTTTAACAATTTGAAATTCACCATTGACCCAACAAAAACCTAAAAAATGAAAAACAAAACATGAGAAGAAAAGAACAAATAGAGTTAAAAAAATGAAAAAGAAAAATATGAGCAACAAAGAAAAAAATATACCTATAAGAACTAAAAAAAGAAAAGTAAAGAAAGAGTGATCCAAAGAAAAAGAATGAGAGAAAGAATAAAAGCTGAGAAGAAAGAATAAAACATTAAAAGAAAACAACCATTTTCTTAAATTAATCCATCAATCATTTTTAATCCAATTGTTGATTTATCCATGATAAAATATTAAAGTGGATAGATTTTATATATACTTATAGATGCTTTTGGGATTGCTTTATAAAAAGCTAGAATGTGGCATTTTATGTCACCCTTAATAAAATTATAAAAATATCTTTTATTAAAATATTTTTAGCATTACTTTATAGAAATTTGACATGTGGCATTTTATTTAAAAATTATTATAATATTCCTATTAAATTACATGTTAAATTTTAACATAATATAAAATCAGCTACATATTAAATTACTAAAATATTTTTGTCATTGTTTCATAAAAATTTGATATGTAGTTTTTTGTTTAAAATTGACTATAATATCCTTATTAAATTACATATTAAATTTTAACATAGTATAAAATTATTATGTATTAAATTACTAAAATACCTTTATCATTAGTTTATGAAAATTTGACATATGATATTTTTAAAATTATTATAATATTCTTATTAAATTATATATAAATTAATTACATATAACTTAACTACATATTAAAAGACCATAATAAAATAAAAAAAATATGATATGATAAATATAAATATAAAAAGACATAATCAAAAATTATTTTTTTTACATTTAAAAAAAATGTTTATAAAGTACAATAAATTCAAAATCATATATTTGATTAAATGATTAATAAAAATACAAAACTCAAAATATAGTATAAAAAAACTAGAACAACAATATATGAAATATTATATATTAATTTTAATACTTTTATAATATTTTATTTATTTTTATTTTAGAAAATAATTATAAATATATTTAAAATAATAAAAATTTTGATAATATAATAATAAAATAATTTTGACAAAAAAATAGTTTAACCCAGTATGACGGGGTGACTGTTTCTAGTTTACATATGATATGTATCGGAAAAAGCCTCATTTGGATATAAAAACAGAGTTGAATTTGTATACAACAATGCAAAATATCAATAAAGAAACAGTAGAGAAGAAATTTACAAGATGAAAGTGGAAACAAGACGAGATATATAGATCGAGGCTTAACTAGCAACCACCTAAACAGTATATCCAAAGCAAGAGAGAAACACAAGAAAGAAACTATCTTATCACCCATGGCCGCCTCTGCTCTCCCTCTCCCACTCTCCCCACCTTCCACCATCGCCAGCAACAATAACCCTTCCCATCCTTCACCAACCATCGTCTCCTCCTCACCCTCTAACCCAACTTTCAAAACTCCCACAATTCGTTCCCGCCTCAGTCAAACATGCCGAAAAGATCAATCTCATCTCGGCCGCCAACTTTTTGACACAATTCCCCAACCAAAAACAGTTCTTGGGAACACCATCATCATTGGTTGCATTTGCAATAACATGCCACAAGATGCCCTTTTATTCTATTCCCACATGAAGAGTTCCGCCCCTCACATCAAATGCGATTCTTATACTTACTCCTCTGTTCTCAAAGCTTGAGCTCTATTGCGCAATCTACGTGTAGGTAAAGCCGTTCATTGCCATTTTATTCGGGGATTAACCAACCCCAGTAGGATTGTATATAATGCTTTGTTGAATTTTTATGCTACTTGTATGAGTTCTGCGGATAATAAGGAAATGGGTGTCCATAGTAAAGGCTTTGATTATTTGAGACATGATTTGGTATGTAAAGTATTTAATATGATGCGTAAGAGAGATTTGGTTGCATGGAATACTATGATTTCGTGGTATGTAAAGACAGAGAGATATTTGGAAGCAGTTGTGGTGTTTGGGAATATGATGAAACGGGGATAAGACTTAGTGCAGTTAGTTTTGTTAATATTTTCCCAGCTCTATCCGGTTTAGAGGATTATAACAATGCTGAAGTTCTTTATGGGATGCTTCTCAAGTTGGGAAGTGAATGTGTTGATGACTTGTTTGTTGTTGGTTCGGCGATTTTCATGTTTGCAGAGCTTGGTTGCCTTGATTTTGCTAGGAAGATTTTTGAATGTTGCTCAGAGAGAAATATAGAGATTTGGAACACTATGATTGGTGGGTATCTTCAAAACAATTCTCCAGTTGAAGGAATTAGGCTTTTTCTTCAAGCTATGGAATCGGAAACTGTTTTTGATGATTTCACTTTTCTCTCTGCATTAAGTGCAGTTTCGCAGTTGCAGCAGTTGTACTTGGCGCAGCAGCTACATGCCTATATAAGTAAGAAGTTATGCAAATTGCTAGTTATTGTAGCCAATGCACTACTTGTTATGTATTCCAGGTGCAATTCAATCCACACATCATTCGAAGTATTTGACAAGATGCCTGAAAGAGATGTAATTTCTTGGACTACCATGGTTTCTGCTTTTGTACAAAATGGGTTGGATGACGAAGGGTTGTTACTTGTATATGAGATGCAGAAGCAAGGCTTTTTGGTTGATACTGTGACTGTAACTGCTCTCCTTTCAGCAGCATCAAATCTTAGAAACCAGGAAATTGGAAAGCAGACCCATGCTTTTCTTCTTAGGCATGGCATTCAATTTGAGGGGATGGACAGTTATATTGTAGACATGTATGCTAAATCTGGCTTGATTAGGAATTCACAGCTACTTTTTGAAAAAAGCAATTCTAGCAATAGAGATCAAGCCACATGGAATGCTATGATTGCTGGTCTTGCACAGAACGGGCAGATTGAAGAAGCAATTGTTGTGTTTAGACCAATGCTTCAGCAAAATGTAATGCCCGATGCTGTGAAACTGGCATCAGTTCTCCCGGCTTGTAGTCTAATGGGAAGTATAGATTTAGGTAAGCAACTTCTTGGATTTTCTGTTCGTAATTTGTTGGATGCAAATGTCTTTGTAGGCACTGCTTTAGTTGACATGTATTCCAAATCTGGTGCTCTTGAACTTGCTGAAAACATGTTTTTTAATGTCCCTGAGAAAAGTTCTGTCACGTACACCACCTTGATATTGGGTTATGGTCAACATGGGATGGGTGAGAGGGCGCTCTCTTTGTTTCGCTCAATGCAGGCATCTAGCATTCAGCCTGATGGCATTACCTTTGTTGCAGTCTTGTCAGCTTGTGGTTATACAGGATTGGTTGATGAGGACCTTTATCTATTTAAGTCAATGGAGAGAGAGTTTAACATCCAACCCTCAACTGAGCAGTGCTGTTGTGTTGCTGACATGCTTGGGAAGGATGGAAGGGTGGTTGAAGCCTATGAGTTTGTTGAAAAATTAGGAGAAGAGGGTAATTCCTCGGAGATTTGGGGATCACTTCTTGCAGCTTGCAGACTTCACCAAAAATTTGACTTGGTCAAGTTGTGGCCAAGAAGTTGCTTCAAATGGGAACAGGAAATAGCATGACAGGCTATCACGTTTTGCTCTCAAATATATATGCAGAGGAAGGGAACTGGGAAAATGTTGACAGAGTGAGGAAAGAAATGAAGGAAAAAGGGTATGAGAAAGGATATTGGACGTAGTTGGATTCAGGTTGCAGGTTGTGTAAACTATTTTGCTTGTAATGATCAAGAACACCCCCAGTCTGATGGGATATATGAATTGTTAGAAGGACCATGCAAGGTGATGAAAGATGTTGATTATTATAAATCCTTTGCAGAATTCCTGTTTCCTTGGGATTTCTGAATTGATTAGTGAAGAGGGTAACTTGCGGGTTATGATATCACCTTGGGGCTACAAATGGGAGATGAAGATATTTTGCTCTAGATACAGGCAAGTGGCTTGGCTTTTGTATGGCTACTTCATTTGGGTATGTTTTAAGGATCTTACATATTTTAAGATCTTTCTGTCCAAATTTAAAATTTGGAGCTTTGTTGATATCTGGCTAAGATTTTTGGAGCAAGTTAGTATCTGTTTGTTTGTGCAGGTTGTCAGCCTCTGCTGGCAGAATGCCTTGACATGGTGTTTGACTTGAGCATTGGAGGGTGAGTTGGTTTAGATTTTAAGCTGGTCAAATCATGAAAATGAAATCTTAATTGTTTAGGTTTATAACAGGATAGACTTCACTCTTCTTAAGACACCCACCAAAACCACCCCTCCCCCCCCCCCCCCCACCCCAAAAAAAAAAAAATTAAAAATGAAAACCTAGCTGGTAAAAAGAAGACGACTTTCTTTCTAATACTTATCGTACTTTACTTTTATGCAACTCTTTCCGTCTCACTGAACAACAGCAATTGGGTGCTTCTTTTATATGTTACACACTGGTTCACTTGTTAGTTTTTTTTGGGTTTTAGTGATACAGTATTTTCCCCCAAAAAAGGCAGATAAAAATCTCCCCACCCCCCCCCCCCTTTCCCTTCTCAAAATTTTGAATTGTTCAACTTCAAGGCTGGGGTATTATGCATAATTGTGCTGGATGGGAATAGAGTTGAATTAAAAAGACTGAATAATCTTAGGAGAGCTCAAGGTATGTGGCAGGAGAATATTTAACAAGGTAAATACAGTTTTAGGCATGTAGACACCTGTGACTGTAAATGAGGAATTTCCCTTACTGAAGGAATCAATTAAGTTGGTATGGTTAAGAAAATATAGGATGATGTAGAAACACCAAACTCCTTTTGCAGGTAGTGGATTTCCCAGTATAAGAACAATCCGTTATGCAGGCTGGAGCTGGATGAGGCTTCCAGCAAACAAGTATTCATTTATCCTTTCATGCACAATATATGAACCTGTCTACACTGGGTCATAGTGGATTAAGCATTACGGTTTAGAGTTCTTGGATTAATTGTGGTCTAAAGACAAATGTTGGTCGGAGTTAAAATTTTAAATCTGAATTTTTCAACATCAACAGGATTAATGATTTAGTAATTTATTTAGGGCTGTAAAATTAGTAGCTTTATGTTCTTGCCCTTTTGCATAACTATAGATCTCTCATTGAGATGTTGCAAAACTTTCATAGGTAGCATGTGCACATTGTCAATAAAACTTCACCCTTTCACTTCTGGGACTTATTAGTTGTACTCTGTTCTCAGGATCCCATCATCCAGATTTGCACAGGTAGCAAGTTCTAACCTTTAAATCAAGATTTAACAGAGAACATCAGCTGCCATTCTGTTGTTTCTATTTAAATGGAAGAGGGAAAAGCTTCCGGTAAAGGGATGTGTGGAAATGGTTATGCCAGATCCAAGAGGTAACTAAATCTTTTACTCATCAATACCGCACATGGAATATGCATTCTTCATTTTCAGAGTATGATAAATACCTTTTATGATTTTAGAATGAAACAATAAAATTTTTGTTTTGTTTGTACAATTAATTATGCTGGATGATAGTGAAACCATGTAACGAACTCTAAAGCACATTTATAATGCTTGAACAAGATAGATAATAGCTATGCGGGTTCTCTTACATAGGTAGTACATTATTTCACAAAATAAAACTAGTCTAAACTTAAAAGACATTGCCTTTTCTTTCTTTTGTAGTACTCTTGTCATCATGTTGTTTAGTATGATGCAGTATTTTGAACAAATGTACATAGCAGAAACATTTATACACTAGATTTAGAAGCATGTTGTTAACATGGTTAGAGTACAAATCATATGTTCGGGAAAGCAATGTGCAAAAAAAACTTGTTCTGTTTCTTGTTTTCCAAATTTTATTAGTTGTGAAATGTTTTCTGGAGATACTTCGTGAAAGCTTTTTTCTCTATATAAATCTACTAAAAATGCATCAGCACACATGAATATGATTTTTTAACCAAAGGCTTCTTCAATGACTATAACTTGACAGTTGTGCCACAACTACTTTTACTTTTGCAATCAAAGCCTAAGTTTCAATTTTTGTTATTTTAAGTTGACATCATTTTGAAAACATGGGTTCCTTTTTTCAATTTTTAGAAAGTTTTTCCTGTAGTGTTGTCATCTAAATACTTACATGATTTGTTTATATCTGGACTTGCAGCACAATATGTGGCCTATCCCAGTTTAATTCTCTGTAGTAATAGACAGTTTGCAATAAGTAGTACAGAATGCAAACTTGAAGACAACATGGAAATATCCAATCCTCACTTGTAGAATGCAGATTTTGAAGCTTTGTTTTATGGGATCCTTTTTTTTTTTTTTGAGCATTTAGCATTTATGATCTGGCTCAAATTTAGAAATGAGTCAGTGTCTCAGTGACTGGTTATAGATATTTTTCTTCTCTTTCCTTATGTTTTACTCTGCAAATCTCTTGGAAAGTTCATTCAAGACAATTACCTTTGTAGTGAATTAAGAATCCAGAAGAATTTATTTTGGAGCAATATTGATATTGAGTTTCAAACGTGCAATTTCTGACATGATTAAAATTAAATTATGTTGCCCTAAGTTGCACGAAGTGAAGTGACAGACTATCTGGCATGTTGTAGATATTTCATAGCAAGGCTCAATCTCTCTCAAGTGGCCACAGCAGACCAAGCCTTCAAATAGGTTGGCAAGAGGTATTTTTTTAACTCTATTTGAGGATGCCTTTTCTAGAACTGAATCAAAATCCTGTAATGTTCTTGGCGTGTATGAAAGCTAGGACCAGAGACCATCCATACAGAGTCCATTTTAAAAATTTTGAATCATGAACCAGTTCATAATCTTTTAAGACTGTATACTATCAAGCAAAGTTGGTTCGATGCAGCTAAGGATCAGTCTTAAATTTATCTTTTAAAATATGTATTTAGAAAATAATTTTTTTAATATAATTAAGAAAAATTACAACCACATAGTCCAAATTCATGGTCCAAATTCATGATTCCACGTATAATGCATATTACAATTAAATATTAAAAAAATTCAGATTACATACACCCACTTCTGACTGGTGATATTGGCGCAGATGGCCAACTAACGACAGGTGAGGGTGTGGGGCAATTTGATGACATTCCTTTTATGTTATCAAGAAGACAACACGGGGATTAGTAAAGTTTCAAACTTTCGGCTAAATGAAATTATTATGTTAATAACCTTTTCCTTTTTTTTTTCAAACATTATGATGATGTTGGGTATTGATGTTGGTCAAAAAACGTGTTATACACTGTCATGATGTTTGGATCAATATTAAATCATAATATTTAATTTTAATCATTTTAATAAAAAGTAAAATATGTAAAATTTATATTAATGTAACTGAATTTTTATTCATTTATAAAAATATTTTAAAATTAATTTTTATTTCTATATACTTTTAAAAATTATATATATATATATATATCTAATTATTTATACAGTCCAATAACTCAATCTTATGTTTGATCTTTGGATTTGAGATGAATGGATAAATATTTAGACAAGTATCTAGGATTGAGAACCACCCTAATGGTATTGGTCATAAAATATTTGGACCATAGACGTCCATACTACCCTACAATCGGTTCAAATCAAAGTTGTTCATATTGTACGGGATAATATTTTGATTTTTTTTTTAAAGAATTATAATGTTAGTATCAATTATTTTATTATATTATTTTAAATTTTTTGATTTAATACAAATATATTTATAAATATACATAGACTTGTGCATAATATTATTAATAATAATTTGCATTATAAATATACAATATATTCAAAAAATAAATAAATAAATTTAAGAGTATAAGAAACAATATTATTAATTTATCATGATATTTTTAAATAACTAATCTAATCATATGATATTTAAATGAAATTTTTTGTGTAAAAATTTTTTAATATAAAAACCAATAGATGAGAAAAAAATTAACTTTGGTGGATGGTTAAACTTTAGAGAAGGAGTACAAATATTTTTTTTAAAAGAAATTAAAATATTTATGAATTTTAGTTTGAAAAACTAGAGTGTAGAAGAAATAAGTTGTAGTAAAAAATAGAAAAGCTTAACTTTTAAAGGTTGTTTTGTTCATTGGTTTTATTTTATTAAGTTAAAAATAATTAAATAATAAAATACAAATTAAAAATTAAAAATTAAAAATTATAAAACATATTCATATTCATATACCAACCAAAACAAATTAATTTACAGAAACTAATCGTAAGTCAACTAAAATAAACTAAAATAATAAGTATTTTTTGATATCAAATTCAGTATAAAAAATCACTTTTAAATATATATATTTTTTATACAACTAAAGTGCACTTATTAGTATGATTAATATCAAAATGAAATTAATAAGATTGGTTCAAACCCATCGGTCCAAAACGGTCCACATATGATCTGGACGGTTAAAAACCTCCAAGTATAATTAATGCAATAAGGTTATCGGGGCACTGAGCATTTCCTTTAGAAATAAGCTCTATTAATAGCTAATAGCAATTTCTTATCTTGATGTAGAACAATTACACAGCGCAATGGCTTTTGATTCTTAAGTTTCCCAAAGCTGCTTTATGTCTGGTCTAATCATTTTTCAGTTAATTTAAAGGCTACATCTGGGAAAAGCAACAATGAGTCCAACAGATTTAATTTTGCAACCATTGCCAACAGTGGAAACAATAAAATTTTGTTTGGGGTGAGAATTATAGTCAATATGAAAGTTCCAAAGCTATGGCAGAATAATGCATCACTATACTGTTATGGATGTTTCTCACTAATGATAAGACTTTCCTGCATCAACAATTAAAATTCCTCTGGTTTATGCATTGAAATAGCATGACAGAGCTATTGTTTGTCTTATGCAGAGACACCACAGTTTAGAGCCATGGCATTTTACTGTACCGTTATTAGTCTTCAGGGATTCTGTTCACCTAGCTTATAAGTATAAATGAAGATCTGAGAACATGTGCAGAACACAGGAGATAGCACATAAAGAAGAGATTTGTTTTTCTTCTCTTCTTTTTGCCCCAAAATCTAAAAAGGGAATTTGCTTATCGGAATCTAACATTTTTTAAGAGAAAATGATTTTACTACTCATTATTTTATTTGATAGATTCTGGATAAAGTTAGATTTATGTGTTTGTTTCACGATAAATTGATTGAGAAATGTAAAATTATTTAATAATTTTTTTATTATATTGTTTTTAATTATATTTTTATTTGATTTCATGTGAATAATACATGACATGTAAATTATGAAAATAAAATTATATGTTAAATGAATAAATAATTTATATGTTAAATTATTAAATAAATAAATAATTATATGTTAAATAAAAAATAAAAATGATATAAACTATATATCCTCAAGTAAACATCTTTAAATTCATGTTAAAGATCAACAAGTATTCTTTGTTAACGAGGTAATCTCTTTCTTTCATTCGATTTTGTACTTTAATGTTTTTATTACCTTCAATTTATTAAATCATTGCTCCAAATATGGTTTTTAAACATTTCTAAGAATGAGAACGGAGTAAATATCCACTATTTTTGAGATATTTATATTTTAATATTTATAATATTTGAATTTTTTAAATATTTATTTAAATTTTAATATTACAATCTAAATTCAAATCTATTTAAATAAGTACTATTCATTTAAATATTTAAATTTGTTAAAATATTTATTTATTTAAATTTTTTATCAAAATATAAAATAAACAAGAATTTGATTTAAAATTCAAATTCACTTTTAATTAATAATAAATAATTTTTTTTAAGATTCAAAACCTTCTACAAATATAAATTTTTTTATATTTTATATATATAAATGAATAATAAATTTGAATATGAATTCAAATATCCATTATTATTTATTAAAATTTAAACGAATTTAAATATTAGATATTCAAAAAATACTATCTATATTCACTCAAAATCAATCATGAATAATAAATTTTTTATCCCAATCTATCAATTATCCACTTATTACTATTTAAATTTGACATAAATAAATCAAATAATGATAGATATTAATTTATATATTATTTATTGCCAGCCTAAACATTTTTGTTCAGAATTATATATCAATGTACTTAAAAAAGTTGAAAATCATTATAAATAAAAAAAAAAAAAAGAAGAACCTAGATTGAGAACACTGATTCATATAAAAAATTTAAAAATATATAGATTAAGTTTACTTTAAGTGAACGTAATCCATTATCATAGTAGACAACATTGAACTAAATATCGAGACTAATAGACAATGTTTACTTAAGTATTAAAAAACAAAAGAGAATCCATAGAGAAAATGCATATTTGTTTAAAAAAATAAAAAAGATATAGAAAAAGTTTATTTTGAGTAAACATAATTTATTACCTAATGATGACGTTTACTAAATGTAATCTATATCATTATTTTAATTTTTAAAAAATTTTATTATTTACATTTTAATTTTTATAGCTTTTATTTTAAATAAATAAATTATTTATTTATGTAACCTATGAATTATTTTTGTATTTATTTAACATGTAAATTATTTATTTATTTAACATATAAAAATAACTTTATTTTATTATACAAAAAATTTTTTATTTTATAAAATGAAATAAATAACAAAAATCATATTTCATTTATAATTTAAGGAGATTAAAAAATATAATATAATTAGAATATGTAATTATGCAATTAAAAATTAAAAAAAAAAAACTTTCTCCCATAAATCTTAAAAAACTTATAAGGGAGGATGGTTTTTTTATTCTTTTTTACTTTTCCTTTTTTGATACTGTTAAAAATGTAAAAATACAGAGGCAAGAAAAATTTTATTTAAACTTAAAAAATCATATTATCTAAAACAAGATTTGGAACAAAAACCTTAAGTTTCCCTAACAAATACCCACTTAAAAGTTTTCTTGGTTACGTTATATTTTTCCTTTATTGAAAGAAAAAAGCAGAGGATAACAGGAAAGCAACGTCTGCTATTATAATCAGATGAAATGAAGAAGGCAGAGTTGGTTTTCATCTCTGCATCTGGCTGGCTTGGTCAGTGGTCACCTGATACCACCATGGAATTCCATTTCATAAAAATCCTTATCATGAGCCATCTTCCGGTTTCGTTTCATTTGAAAAATGAAAAGACGTGAGAATAAAAAATTTATTAATTTAATGACTAAAATTTATAATAAAATTTTCATTTTATTACTTAAACTTTATATATTATATATATTTGGTTCTTCCTACTAAACAAAACTTTTGAGTGGTGATAGCATTGCAAATAACTACATTGACTCATTAGCTACCGCCTCTGTTACTCCATGGATTCACTTTCTACCTTGACAACAGCCTAAATTAGAACCAATTATAGCCTCTTATATCTGTTCCTGAATCTGACGTCTAAACTAAATTAGATATCATGAATAAAATTTATTTTTATTTACTGTTAAAATATATTTAAATATAATAAAAATTCGAGATTTTTGTACCTTGTGAACCGGACGGATCTGAACAGAAGTTTTGAATGGCCGACTAGACCTGGTCCAGCCATAGACAGGTTTACGCAGGTATGATTCCATCTTATTTTTAAACCACTTCCAGACAATTTTCGCACTCACGAAATATAAGCATGGACTTGTTTGTCTGAACTCTGAAGTACCAGACATGCCAGACATGTAAAGCCTGACTTGTCTGTTTCTAGCACACAGGAGCAGATTGGGTATTGAATACGTCCAAAACCCCAGCAAAGCAATGACATCACACCCATGTTCCACTCGTTTACTTCTCAACCCTCAGCCTTTTTGAGCCTTGAAAACTACATCAGCCTAATCAAAAACCAAGACTACCATTTATTTATCTATCTTCATCTTCTTCGTCGCTGTTGCCCTGTGAGATCACTTTTCTTTTCTGCTCGAATGATGAAGAAAGCAGAGCTGGTGTTCATCCCAACGCCTGGAATGGGCCATTTGGTATCTGCAGTTGAAGCGACTAAGCTTTTAGTGAATCTTAATTCCAACCTCTCCATCACCGTACTCGTCATCAAGCCATCCTACAACCCAACAGTCAACGCCTACGTCGACTCTCTTACTGCCAATATGACCAGCCGCATCAAATTCATTAGCCTCCCTCTACCTGAACCAGACAAAGACGTTACTCCCCCTCAGTTAATGCGTTCTTTAGTTAAAACACATAGACTTCTCGTAAAAGAGGCCGTCAACAACATAGTTCAGTCCTCCAACTCGCCCCGACTCGCCGGGTTCGTTCTCGACATGTTTTTTGCTCCTTTTGTAGATTTGGCTAACGAGTTCGGCGTTCCTAGCTATGTGTTTTACACGTCGGGTGCAGCTTTTCTTGGCTTCCAATTTTTTATGCAAGCTCTTTATGATGAGCAAAATGTTAACATCATGGAGTTAAAAGACTCGGACACTGAGTTCGCCATACCTTCCTATGTCAACTCAGTTTCTACTAAATTCTTTCCCACTGTGATGTTCAGGCCTGAAACTTTTACTTTGTGCCATGACTTGGCCAGATGGATTAGAGAAGTCAAGGGTATAATGGTAAATACATTTTCGGAGTTTGAATCTCATGCGGTCGACTCCCTTTCTGACGGTAGACTTCCACCCGTTTACCCAGTGGGACCAATATTGAATCTCGAGAGCGCAAGTGGGGTATATCGGGATTCTAGTACAATCATGAAATGGCTCGACGAACAACCTCCTTCGTCGGTGGTGTTCCTTTGCTTCGGGACCATGGGGAGCTTCAGTGGGGATCAGGTGAAAGAGATCGCCCGCGCGCTGGAGCAGAGTGGGCAGCGATTCTTATGGTCCCTACGCCAACCCCCAGACCTAGAAAAGGGTATGATGGCAAGGCTGACTGATTACGAGAACGTGGCAGAGGTGTTGCCAGAAGGGTTCGTAGATCGGACGGCTGGGATTGGTAAGATCATTGGGTGGGCCCCGCAAGTGGCCATCTTGGGCCACCCCGCGACCGGAGGGTTCGTGTCGCACTGCGGTTGGAATTCAACGCTGGAGAGTATATGGTTCGGAGTACCGATCGCCACGTGGCCTCTTTACGCGGAGCAGCAGCTAAACGCTTTTGCATTGGTGAGGGATTTGGGATTAGCGGTGGAGATCAAAATGGATTATAGGAAAGGGGCTTCTGGGAGTGATGAGGCTGAAATTGTCAAGGCAGAGAAGATAGAGAGAGGAATCAGGTGCTTGATGGAGCAGGATAGTGATGTTCGGAAGAGGGTGAAAGAGATGAGCCAAAGGAGTAGGAAAGCTGTGGTAGAGGGTGGATCTTCTCATTCCAGCTTATGTCGTTTTATCGACGATATCATGTACAACATGCCATGAAAATTTTAATGTACATTACTGTTTTATTAATTATTGTCTCACCTTATTTTATTTTTGAGGAAAAAAAATATAAGGGAAATAGGTTGTTTTAATAATTAGAACGAATTTGATTAAGGAAAATTTGTGATTTTTTTTGAAATTTATATTTGCGAAAATGTGATTTTCATTTTTAGTTCATTGGTATTTAATTTTCAGAACAAGCTTAAATTTTTAATGGCATTTAAAAATTCATTTTTCTGTGATTTTTTAAATTTTGGGAAAAAAAATTATTTTTGTTTCAAATTGACTTGTATAAAAAATATATTTGTACTATTTTATCTTTTTAAAAATCAATGTATGTAAGAAATTTAATTTAATTTTTTTACAAACATTATATTGAGAACAAATAGTATAAATATTGTGTTTGTTGAAAAATTAATGTAATATTTGAGTAGCATTTTTTTAAAATTTTATCACTCAAATATTGCATTTGCAAGCTTTAAAATATAATGATTTTTTTAAAAACATATAAAAAATTTAATTATTATGTTTTTTTGAAAATAAATGCAATAATTGATTATTGTAAGTTATTTAAAATATTCAAATAATGCATTTTTAAGTGAAACACAGTAATTATTTATTGGAATTTTTTGAAAATAATTGATTGGTGCTTTTTTTAAAGTTAAAAGCAGTAATTATTTATTATAATTTTTTAAAATATGTGTATAATCAATTACTTCATGAAATCAACATAATAATTGATGATTAATAATTTTTTTTTTATAATTGGACACTTGAATACTACGTTTCTATGATTTGAAACATAATATTTGTTGATTATTTTTATTGACAAATTGGTACGTTTGTTATATAGTAAAGAACATTATAATTAAAATACATGATTAAGTAATTTAATTTTTTCCCCAACAAAACGTAAGAATCTAAAAATCCTATGCCATTAAGAATTATCTCTTACTAAAAATCCATATTTTATCAAGGTTCACACATTTCTCAAGAATTTAAAATTTTGTGAATTAAATGTCCCCTTAAAGTTAATTTTTTTTAAAAATAAAAATTTAATTTATTTAATTCATATAATTGTTTTGAAAAATTAACAATTTTAAGTTTAAATTTTAATATTTATAATTTTTTTATTTTTAGATTATAATCTTCTTTGTAAAAATTTTTTTTATCTATTTTTAACACATCAATTTTTATTTACCGTCTTCATTCCAAGATTCTTTTGTATAAATATATTTTTAATTTTTAATTTATTTTTAACCTTTTAACTTTTATGTAAATTTATCTAAAAAGGATATCCGCGCTTAAGTTTTGTAAAACATATAATTTTCAAAATCTAATCAATATATATGCAATTTGAGTTAATACTTAGTTGATAGGTTAAGATTGAATTAACATTAAATGTTGAGAATTACTTCTTTAATGTTTGATGGAGAGGATTTTATTCAAGATTATGTTGATACCAACTTATTCCATTTATCCTACATTTAGAATTAGTTCTATTCTATCTTTTGTTACAAGAATAGCCCTTATGGCAGTTATTAGAGACGGATTCACATATATAATTACGATATTTATGGACTCTTTTAAATTTAAAAAATTAAAAAAAATTTTAATTATTTTCAAAATCTTTTTTTGAATACCTTTTCTATTAATAAAATTGATAAATTCATTAAAAACATTATATATTTTTTAATTAAAATATACATTTCCCACAGTTTTTAAATCGGTCACAGGTAAACATGTTATATTTGAGCACTAGAGAGAGGCTTACTGCGATATTCATCTTCAGGTTCACAAGTGCACTCCACTTGTGCTAGGGATGGGAGTAGGAAAAAAAGAGACAGCAAACGTACAGGGAGTTCTTATAAAATATGTAAAATTTTTATTAATGTAACTGAATTTTTATTCATTTATAAAATATATTTTAAAATTAATTTTTTTTCTATATTATTTATACAATCCAATAATTCAATCTTATGTTTGATCTTTGGATTTGAGATGAATGGATAAATATTTAGATAAGTATCGTGGATTGAGAACCACCCTAATAGTATTGGTCATAAAATATTTTGGACCATCGACGTCCATATTACCCTACAATCAGTTCAAACCAAAATTGTTCATATTATATATCGGATAATATTTTTATTTTTTTAAAAAAATTATATATATTAGTATCAGTTATTTTATTATATTATTTTAACATTTTTAATTTAATATAAATATATTTATAAATATACATAGACTTGTACATAATATTATTAATAATAATATGCATAATAAATATACAATATATTCAAAAAATAAATAAATAAATTTAAGAGTATAAGAAATAATATTATCAATTTATCATGATATTTTTAAATAATTAATCTAATTATATGATATTTAAATGAATTTTTTTATGTAAAAATTTATTAAGATAAAAACAAATAGATGAGAAAAAAAATTAACTATGGTGGATGGTTAAAGTTTAGAGAAGGAGTACAAATATTTTTTTTAAAAGAAATTAAAATACTTATAAATTTTGATTTGAAAAAAATAGAGTGTAGAAGAAATAAGTTGCAGTAAAAAATAAAAAAACTTAACTTTTAAAGGTTATTTTTTCATTAGTTTCATTTTATTAAATTAAAAATAGTTAAACAATAAAATATAAGTTAAAAATTATAAAACATATTTCATGTTCATATATCGATTAAAACAAATTAGTCTACCAAAAGCAATCCAAATCAATTAAAATAATCTATATTTATTGATATCAAATTCTATATAAAAAATTACCTTTAAGTATATTTTTTTTATATAACTAGAATATAGATTAGTATAAATATGAAATTAATAAGATCGGTTCAACCCATCTGTCCAAAACGGTCCACATATGATCTGGACCGTTAAAAACCCCCAAGTATAATTAATGCAATAAGGTTATCGGGGCACTGAGCATTTCCTTTAGAAATAAGCTCTATTAATAGCTAATAGCAATTTCTTATCTTGGTGTAGAACAATTACACAGCTCAATGCCTTTTGATTCTTAAGTTTCCCAAAGCTGCTTTATGTCTGGTCTAATCATTCATTTTCAGTTAATTTAAAGGCTACATCTGGGAAAAGCAACAATGAGTCCAACAGATTTAAGTTCTCTGCTTGATAATTTTGCAACCATTGCCAACAGTGGAAACAATAAAATTTTGTTTGGGGTGAGAATTATAGTCAATATGAAAGTTCCAAAGCTATGGCAGAATAATGCATCACTATACTGTTATGGATGTTTCTCACTAATGATAAGACTTTCCTGCATCAACAATTAAAATTCCTCTGGTTTATGCATTGAAATAGCATGACAGAGCTATTGTTTGTCTTATGCAGAGACACCACAGTTTAGAGCCATGGCATTTTACTGTACCGTTATTAGTCTTCAGGGACTCTGTTCACCTAGCTTATAAGTATAAATGAAGATCTGAGAACATGTGCAGAACACAGGAGATAGCACATAAAGAAGAGATTTTGGATAAAGTTAAATTTATGTGTTTGTTTCACAATAAATTGATTGAGAAGTGTAAAATTATTTAATAATTTTTTTATTATATTGTTTTTAATTATATTTTTATTTGATGTCATGTGAATAATACATGACATGTAAATTATGAAAATAAAATTATATGTTAAATGAATAAATAATTTATATGTTAAATTATTAAATAAATAAATAATTATATGTTAAATAAAAAATAAAAATGATATAAACTATATATCCTCAAGTAAACATCTTTAAATTCATGTTAAAGATCAACAAGTATTCTTTGTTAACGAGGTAATCTCTTTCTTTCATTCGATTTTGTACTTTAATGTTTTTATTACCTTCAATTTATTAAATCATTGCTCCAAATATGGTTTTTAAACATTTCTAAGAATGAGAACGGAGTAAATATCCACTATTTTTGAGATATTTATATTTTAATTTTTTAATATTTATAATATTTGAATTTTTTAAATATCTATTTAAATTTTAATATTACAATTTAAATTCAAATCTATTTAAATAAGTACTATTCATTTAAATATTTAAATCTGTTAAAATATTCATTTATTTAAATTTTTTATCAAAATATAAAATAAACAAGAATTTGATTTAAAATTCAAATTCACTTTTAATTAATAATAAATAATTTTTTTTAAGATTCAAAAACTTCTAGAAATATAAAATTTTTTTATATTTTATATATATAAATGAATAATAAATTTGAATATAACTTTAAATATCCATTATTATTTATTAAAACTTAAACAGATTCGAATATTAGATATTCAAATAATACTATTTATATTCACTCAAAATTTATCACGAATTATAATTTGTTTATCCAAATTTATCAATTATCCACTTATTACTATTTAAATCTGACATAAATAAATCAAATAATGATAGATATTAATTTATATATTATTTATTGCCATCCTAAACATTTTTGTTCAGAATTATATATCAATGTACTTAAAAAAGTTGAAAATCATTATAAATAATAAAAAAAAAAACCTAGAATGAGAACACTGATTCATATAAAAAATTTAAAAAATATATAGATTAAGTTTACTTTAAGTGAACGTAATCCATTATCGTAATAGACAATGTTTACTTAAGTATTAAAAAACAAAAGAGAATCCATATAGAAAATGCATATTTGTTTAAAAAAAATAAAAATGATATAGACAAAATTTATTTTGAGTAAACATAATTTATTACCTAATGCTGACGTTTACTAAATGTCATCTATATCATTATTTTAATTTTTTAAAAATTTTAAAAATTTTATTATTTACATTTTAATTTTTATAGCTTTTATTTTAAAATAAATAAATTATTTATTTATGTAGCCTATGAATTATTTTTGTATTTATTTAACATGAAAATTATTTATTTATTTAACATATAAAAATAACTTTATTTTATTATACAAAATTTTTTTATTTTATAAAATGAAATAAATAACAAAAATCATATTTCATTTATAATTTAAGGAGATTAAAAAAATATAATATAATTAGAATATGTAATTATGCAATTAAAAATTAAAAAAAAATTACTTTCTCCCATTAATCTTAAAAAACTCATAAGACAGGATGGTTTTTTTATTCTTTTTTACTTTTCCTTTTTTGATACTGTTAAAAATGTAAAAATACAGAGGCAAGAAAAATTTTTATTTAAACTTAAAAAAATCATATTATCTAAAACAAGATTTGGAACAAAAACCTTAAGTTTCCCTAACCAAATACCCACTTAAAAGTTTTTCTTGGTTACGTTATATTTTTCCTTTATTGAAAGAAAAAAGCAGAGGATAACAGGAAAGCAACGTCTGCTATTATAATCAGATGAAATGAAGAGAGCAGAGTTGGTTTTCATCTCTGCATCTGGCTGGCTTGGTCAGTGGTCACCTGATACCAACCATGGAATTTCCATTTCATAAAAATCCTTATCATGAAGCCATCTTCCGGTTTCGTTTCATTTGAAAAATGAAAAGACGTGAGAATAAAAAATTTATTAATTTAATGACTAAAATTTATAATAAAATTTTCATTTTATTACTTAAACTTTATATATTATATATATTTGGTTCTTCCTACTAAACAAAACTTTTGAGTGGTGATAGCATTGCAAATAACTACATTGACTCATTAGCTACCGCCTCTGTTACTCCATGGATTCACTTTCTACCTTGACAACAGCCTAAATTAGAACCAATTATAGCCTCTTATATCTGTTCCTGAATCTGACGTCTAAACTAAATTAGATATCATGAATAAAATTTATTTTTATTTACTTTTAAAATATATTTAAATATAATAAAAATTCGAGATTTTTGTACCTTGTGAACCGGACGGATCTGAACAGAAGTTTTGAATGGCCGACTAGACCTGGTCCAGCCATGGACAGGTTTACGCAGGTATGATTCCATCTTATTTTTAAACCACTTCCATACAATTTTCGCACTCACGAAATATAAGCATGGACTTGTTTGTCTGAACTCTGAAAGTGCCGGACATGTAAAGCCTGGCTTGTCTGTTTCTAGCACACAGGGGCAGATTGGGTATTGAATACGTCCAAAACCCCAGCAAAGCAATGACATCACACCCCATGGTCCACTCGTTTACTTCTCGCTAAACCCTCAGCCTTTTTGATTCTTGAAACCTACATCAGCCCAATCCAAAACCAAGACTACCATTTATTTATCTTTCTTCATCTTCTTCGTCGCTGTTGCCCTGTGAGATCACTTTTCTTTTCTGCTCGAATGATGAAGAAAGCAGAGCTGGTGTTCATCCCAACGCCTGGAATGGGCCATTTGGTATCTGCAGTTGAAGCGACTAAGCTTTTAGTGAATCTCAATTCCAACCTCTCCATCACCGTACTCGTCATCAAGCCATCCTACGACTCAACACTCAACGCCTACGTCGACTCTCTCACTGCCAATATAACCACCCACATCAAATTCATTAACCTCCCTCTACCTGAACCAGACAAAGATGTTACTCCCCCTAAGTTCTTATGTTCTTTAGTTAAAACCCATAGACTTCTCGTAAAAGAGGCCGTCAACAACATAGTTCAGTCCTCCAACTCGCCTCGACTCGCCGGGTTCGTTCTCGACATGTTTTTTACTCCTTTTCTAGATTTGGCTAACGAGTTCGGCGTTCCTAGCTATGTGTTTTACACGTCGGGTGCAGCTTTTCTTGGCTTCCAATTTTTTATGCAAGCTCTTCATGATGAGCAAAATGTTAACATCATGGAGTTAAAAGACTCGGACACTGAGTTTGCCATACCTTCCTATGTCAACTTGGTTTCTACTAAATTCTTTCCCACTGGGATGTTCACGCCTGAAACTTCTACTTTGTGCCATGACTTGGCCAGATGGATTAGACAAGTCAAGGGTATAATGGTAAATACATTTTCGGAGTTTGAATCTCATGCGGTCGACTCCCTTTCTGACAGTAAACTGCCACCCGTTTACCCAGTGGGACCAATATTGAATCTCGAGAGTGCAAGTGGGGTCCATCGGGATTCTACTACAATCATGAAATGGCTCGACGAACAACCTCCTTCGTCGGTGGTGTTCCTTTGCTTCGGGAGCATGGGGAGCTTCAGTGGGGATCAGGTGAAAGAGATCGCCCGCGCGCTGGAGCAGAGTGGGCAGCGATTCTTGTGGTCCCTACGCCAACCCCCAGACCCAGAAATGGGTATGATGGCAAGGCCGACTGATTACGAGAACGTGGCAGAGGTGTTGCCAGAAGGCTTCGTAGATCGGACGGCTGGGATTGGAAAGATCATTGGATGGGCCCCGCAAGTGGCCATCTTGAGCCACCCCGCGACCGGAGGGTTCGTGTCGCACTGCGGGTGGAATTCAACGCTGGAGAGTATATGGTTCGGAGTACCGATCGCCACGTGGCCTCTTTACGCGGAGCAGCAGTTAAACGCGTTTGCATTGGTGAGGGATTTGGGATTAGCGGTGGAGATTAAAATGGATTATAAGAAAGAGCCTCATTGGAGTGATGAGGCTGAAATTGTTAAGGCGGAGAAGATAGAGAGAGGAATCAGGTGGTTAACGGAGCGGGATAGTGATGTTCGGAAGAGAGTGAAAGAGATGACCCAAAAGAGTAGGAAAGCTGTGATGGAGGGTGGATCTTCTCATTCCAGCTTATGTCGTTTTATCGACGATGTCATGTACAACATGCCATGAAAAATTTAATGTACATTACTGTTTTTTTAATTATTGTCTCACCTTATTTTCCTTTTTGAAGAAAAAATATAAGGGAAATAGGTTGTTTTAATAATTAGAATGAATTTGATTAAGGAAAATTTGCGATTTTTTTGAAATTTATATTTGTGAAAATGTGATTTTCATATTTAGCTCATTGGTATTTAATTTTTAGAACAAGCTTAAATTTTTAATGGTATCTAAAAATTTATTTTTCTGTGATTTTTTAAAATTTGAGAAAAAATTATTTTTGTTTCAAATTGACTTGTATAAAAAATATATTTATATTATTTTATCTTTTTAAAAATCAATGTATGTAAAAAATTTAATTTACTTTTTTTACAAACATTATATTGAGAACAAATAGTATAAATATTGTGTTTGTTGAAAAATTAATGTAATATTTGAGTAGCATTTCTTTTTAATTTTATCAGTCAAATATTACATTTGCAAGCTTTAAAATATAATGATAATTATTATTTATTGCATTTTTAACAGAAACACAATATGTAATTTTTTAACATATAATTGAGTTCGTCTCAAGACGCATGTCGATCAGTCTTGGTTTCCCCTGCCTTGAGATCAGTTGCAGACTCTGATGCTTTGTGGGAGAGGTTTCTGCTTTATAATTGTCACGAAATCATTTCAAGATCCTCATCGCCGTCATTGCTTTCCTTGGCAAAGAAGAATCTTTATTTTCATCCCTCTTTTCAGCCCATTTTCATTGAAAATGGTAGCATGGTAAGCCTAAAGTTGACTCTGTGTCGACTTTTCCAACTTTGTGTTGCAAGAACATGACAACTTTTTTACATGTGTTTTAAATGTAAATTTCCAAAGTATAATCAATTACTGCATTTTAATGAAGTTAAAAATAAGAATTATTTATTACAATTTTTTTAAAATATGTAAAAAGCTTAATTATTATTACGTTTTTTTTTAAATAAATACAATAATTGATTATTATAATTTATTTAAAATAGTTAAATATTACATTTTAAAAAATTAAATATAGTAATTGTTTTTTGTAATTTTTAAAATAATCAATTATTATATTTATTTGAAACAAAAAGGAGTAATTGTACATTATAATTTTTTTAAAAACATATAAAAAATTTAATTATTATATATTTTTGAAAATAAACGCAATAATTGATTATTGTAAGTTATTTAAAATATTCAAATAATGCATTTTTTAAGTTAAATACAATAATTGTTTATTGGAATTTTTTGAAAATAATCGATTGGTTCTTTTTTAAAAGTTAAAAGCAGTAATTATTTATTATAATTTTTTAAAATATGTGTATAATCAATTACTTCATGAAATCAACATAATAATTGATGATTAATAATTTTTTTTATAATTGGACACTTGAATATTACGTTTCTATGATTTGAAACGTAATATTTGTTGATTATTTTTATTGACAAATTGTTATGTTTGTTATATAGTAAAGAACATTATAATTAAAATACATGATTAAGTAATTTAATTTTTTCCCCAACAAAACATAAAAATCTAACAATCTTATACCATTAAGATTCATCTCTTACTAGAAATCCATATTTTATCAAGGTTCACACATTTCTCAAGAATTTAAAATTTTGCGAATCAAATGCCCTCTTAAACTTAAATATCTTTTAAAATAAAAATTTAATTTATTTAATTCATATAATTATTTTTAAAAGTTAACAGTTTTAAGTTTAAATTTTAATATTTATAATTTTTTTTATTTTTAGATTATAATCTTCTTTGTAAAAATTTTTTTTATCTATTTTTAACACATCAATTTTTATTTACCATCTTCATTCCAAGATTCTTTTTTATAAATATATTTTTTAATTTTTAATATATTTTTATCTTTTTAACTTTTATGTAAATTTATCTAAAAATGATATTCGCGCTTAAGTTTTGTAAAACATATAATTTTCAAAAATCTAATCAATATATATGCAATTTGAGTTAATACTTAGTTGATAGGTTAAGATTGAATCAACATTACATGTTGAGAATTACTTCTTTAATGTTTGATGGAGAGGATTTTATTCAAGATTATGTTGATACCAACTTATTCCATTAATCCTACATTTAGAATTAGTTCTATTCTATCCTTTGTTACAAGAATAGCCCTTCTGGCAGTCATTAGAGACGGATTCATATATATAATTACGATATTTATGGACTCTTTTAAATTAAAAAAATTAAAAAAAATTTAATTATTTTCAAAATCTTCTTTTGAATATCTTTTCTATTAATAAAATTGATAAATTCATTAAAAACATTATATATATTTTAATTAAAATATACATTTCCCACAAAATTTTAAATCGGTCACAGGTAAACATGTTATATTTGAGCACTAGAGAGAGGCTTATTGCGATATTCATCTTCTGGTTCACAAGTGCACTGCACTTGTGCTAGGGATGGGAGTAGGAAAAATAGAGACAGCAAACGTACGGGGAGTTCTTACGTGAATGAGTTTGTTTAAGGTTGATCATGGCTGGAACGAAGGGAAAAATAAAAAACCATTGCTTGTATTATTGTATAGGTGACTGGGTAAAGTTTAGTGATTGCTGAATGATGTAGGCCTTTGTGGTAAAAGCTTCAAAGCGAAGGTTCGGTTATATTATTTGAGGAGGTTGGGATTGATAAAGAGAGTTTGCTGGTGACTTTGCGAAATTTTGAAGAAACAATTAGCTTATCTTTCAATATATTTAGGTTAATTTGAATGGGATCCCTAACTTAAGAATTAAAAATATACTTTTTATTTTATACATAATAAATTATTATTACTATTCTTATTTTAATGTATGAAAGGTCATGAGCTAGAGTGTTGAAACAATAGGAAAAATTAAATAAAATGATTATTTCATGTTAATATGTGTTTATTTTCTTTAAATCATTTTATGTAATTATATTATTAAAAGAAAATAAATTTTTACGTATTATATCATAAGTCAATTGAAATAAAATATTAACTGTTTAATTATCACATATAATATACAATAAATGATTTATTAATTTTAATAATATGATAATGTGATATAATTCAAATAAAAATATATATTAATATAAAGTAATCGTTTCCTACATTCAAGTTTTCTTAGAAAGGATGTAGACATAAAAACTATCGGGTGAGAATTCTAATGTAATTTTATCACAATTCAAGTCAAGAGGCTCGGTCAGTGTTGGGCAAGTCATATGATTGATGTGTTCTCTAATAACACTGGACTAGCCGCTGATGGTGCCAAATGAGTAATTTTTTCCTTTCCTTTTATTTTTTTTTTAAAGAAGAATAAATTTTCATTCAAGAAAGACCAATACATTCAGCTGCGATTACATCATGAATACGCGGTGGGCATTCCCCAAACCAACACATGGTATTTCCAGTTTCAAAGCACCTCTTGCTAAAAGATGCGCAGCTTCATTTGCCTTTCGCCATACGTGGACCACCTTCACTGATTCCATACTCGCTTTAATCTCCAGGGCATCTGCTACCGGGTTTCCTATAGGAGATAGGTCCCTCTTCTTATCATTGTACTATTGATCACTAGTAAACAATCCCCTTCAATGATTGCTTGATTAAACCCCTTGTCAATTGCTAGTTTGAAAGCTTGGAAGGTTGTAAGAGCTTCTACCACTGTGGTATCCCGCACATCCTCTCGCTTCTTTGTAATGGCACCAAAGCAGTAACCAGCATGGTCCCTTATTACCACACCAATAGCTCCTCCAGCTCTCTACGGTTTGAGACTTCCATCAAAGTTAATTTTAACAAATCCATAGGGAGGGGGTTGCCATCGAGTATCTTCCAGCTGGCCTTGTTCCTCTACTTGTGCGTTTATTTGCTTGTATTCCTCCAAGTAGTTTTTTACAAAATCTGCCGCCTCTGCTGATGCACATTTTTCCCAGACTTGACTTTCATATTCCTGCTATGCCAAATTGACCAGCAAACCACCAATCCCATTTCCAAACTCTCTACATCATCCTTTCCTGTTATTCTTTTCAGCCATCCTCTTTGATTTCCTTGGTCCACAGCTTTCCATTTATCTGGCATTAAGGTACAATCCTATACTGCTTTAGCTTGCTCACACTCCCATATCGCATGGATAACCGTTTCCTCCTCTTTCCCATATCTCCTGCATACTGGGTCAACGTCATTGTGTCTTCTTCTTAGGTTGTTGAAGACTGGTAGAAAACCATTATTTAGTTTCCAATCGAAGATCCAGACTTCGTTTGGGGTTTTTGTCCCCTACAATTTTTTCCAGAAAATCTTTTCCTTTCCACTGCATGGTTCTTCCCTTTGGTTTCCTACCACCCCCATTCCTGCACATAGAAAACGGTAGGCACTTCTAACCGTGAATGTTCCATTTCTCTCTAGGCTCCAGGTGAAAGTGGCCTCATGTTGGCCACTGCTTAATGGGATAGCACATATTAGCTCCGTTTTTTTCCCAGAAAAGGTTTTATGAATAACATATTTATCCCACCTTCCTGTGCCATGATCAATCAAATCAGCCACCAATTCAACTCTGTCCACTAAACTGTGAACTCCAACGCTTGAACTTACTGTTCTATTTATAGGTAACCATCTATCTTCTCATAATTTAATCTTCCTCTATTTCCTACCCTCCAAACCACACCAGCTTTCAACACTTCTTAAACTTACCATATGCGTGTCCACATGTAGGACGGGCAGAGGCCAATTGTAGCTTCCAAATAGGACTTGTTTGGAAAGTACTTTGCGCTTATGACTTTGTATGCCAACGACTCATTATTCATTTGCAGTCTCCATGCCTGTTTAGCCAGAAGGGCTCGATTAAAAAGTTCAAACTCTCTGAACCCAATCCCTCCCACACCCTTGCTGCGGCACATTTTCCTCCATTCCAACCAATGCAATCCCTTCCCCTCCCTATTTGATCTCCACCAATAATTACTAATCAAACTATTAAGCTCCTGGCATACGCTTTTTGGGAAGAAAAAACATCCCACTGTACATGATGGGATAGCTTGAAGAATTGCCTTGATGAAAATTTCCTTCCCCCCATATGATAGCATTCGATTACTCCATACACCTATCTTTGACCGAATCTTGTTCTTGATATTTCTGAAAGCTCTCTTCTTGTTCTTACCCACCAGTGTAGGTAGTCCCAAATATTTTTCCAGACTGCTTGTTACTTGAATCGTAAGCCTTTGTTTTACGTCCTCCCTACATGCCTCCCCAGTATTGCTGCCGAAGAATAATAAGGTCTTTTCGAGATTAACTTGTTGGCCTGAACCACATTCATACCTCTGTAACAAGTTCCTCACTCGTTCGCATTCGCCCTAATTAGCTTTAATAAATAGAAGGCTATCGTCTGTGAAAAACAAGTGGTTGATTCTGGGCCCATTATTACTGGCATACACCCCCATTAATCAGCCTTTCCCTTTGGTAATTCGTCAGCATTGCAAGAAATCCTTTGGTACACAACAGAAATAAATTAATATGGTGATAGAGGGTCGCCTTGCCTTAGGCTTCGCTCAGGATAAAACCTGTCTGCGATATCACCATTCACAATTATAGAGAAAGAGACCTAAGTAAACACATTTCATTATTAGAGACACCCACTAATTGTGAAAACCCAATTTCCTTATAATAGCATCAAGAAATATCCATTCCACGGAATCATACGCATTACTCATATCAAGTTTGATAGCTACAAAACCCTCTCTACCTGACCGTTTATGCATAAGTTTGTAGAGGCGTTCATATGCGATGAGTGCATTATCAGTGATCAATCGCCTAGGCATGAAGGCACTTTGGTTTTCACTCACACAGTAAAGCAAAACTTTTTAAGCCTATTAGCCAATGTTTTGGCTATAATTTTATGCACCACATTACAAAGGCTGATAGGCTTATAGCTAGTAATACTCGGGTTTTTCACTTTAGGAATAAGAGTGATTTATATGTTGATAATTTAGAATATTGTGCATCTCACATTAGATAGAAAGATTTAATTATTTATAAATAAAATTAATTTTAATATTAATTTTATTTATATTTTAAGTAATTATATTTGAACAGAAATAATTATCATATAACAAATGATTATAATTATTTGAATATAAATAAATTATTATTTATAAAGATCATAATTATACAAAAAATCATAATCATCTGAATAAAAATTTATGTTTATTTATTTATTATAAATAAATCTTTCAATACAATTAATTTGAAACTTTATTATATCCTAAAGATATAATTGCTTTTAAAAAATGTTCTTCATGCCTTAAAGTTAAAATTTTTTTTCATTATTATTTTTCTTTTATTTATTTTTTTAATAATTTAAAAGTAATTATGAAAAATTCATATTTCACTTAAAGAAGATTAAAAAAAAAAAAAAAGTTAGGCAAATAGCTACGTTTCGTGTACAGAATAAAACAAATATTCCCTCCAAGAAGGAAAAGACACTGTTTGAGGGCAAAAAGAAGTCCAAAGGTATCAAAAATACTGGACTAATTGCTGATTCGATGAAAGAAAGTTTGAGACTCGATGTGGGTACAACACCTAAAGATACGACTGGTTCTAGTTAGGGTTTTTCTTCTAAAAAAAAAAATAAGATTCATAAGTTGCAAAAGGATATTAATAAGGTCCGAGATAATCATAGAGATGCATTGGAAACAAAATCCGAACAAAAACATGACCAAATGGAGCTGTCAATGAGGCATGTTTAGAATAAAAAAAATTCTGGTCCAATGAATTTTGAGACGGAGCAGAGTGGCTATTTGGATAAATTGAAGGAAACATTTAGTGGTAGAACAGTTGATAACCAGCTGTTGGGAGTGGATGCTCCAGGTATGGTTCCTCACATCAATGATAAGATACTTGCCTCTCAGACAGTAGCACCAGCACCAGAAGCAACTGCTTCTTTAGTTATACAAGAAAATTGGGTTCAGTGTGATCGTTGTCACAAGTGGCTACTTTTGCCTTTTGATACTAGACCAGAACAACCCCCTGAGAAGTGGTTGTGTAGCATGCTTAACTGGCTGCCTAGAATGAACCGGAGTGACATTGGTGAGGATGAGACAAGAAAAGCTCTCAATGCATTATACCAGGTTCTAGTTGCTGAAAATCAAAATAACTCAAAATCATGCAAATGGAGCTACATCATTAGTTACTTCTGCTCATCTTCAGCATCTTGATCAGAACAACTCTAGTTTCAGTTCTCAGGTCTCACATATTAGAGGGAAGAAGAAACATGGCCTGAAGGAAGTGCAGAAGGCTGGTAGCAATGGCCTGAGACAGATTTCAAACACTAAAATAAAATTACAGCAGGAATATTTGAAAAATAGGAGCTTAAGTGACATGACCCAGTTCCCTGTTGAATCAAATCTCAAGAATAAATCCACTTTCGAACAGAAAAAAAAAACATTCAATTGGTGGTGTAACCAAGCAAGCAAAAAAAAAAAAAGAAAAACAAGACGGAGTGTCGTCTATATGCATGTGAAGGTTCAAAGAAAACCAAAAAAGAAGTTATATACACTACTGATAAGCATTACAGTTCTAACTTGGACCCCAGAAGGGTGGGTTTTAGTTCAAGCATTGGCTTGCTAACTCAAGCAAATGGAAGAACTGTGCCGAATTATAATGAGTGCTCTAATTCTGGGGATGTAAAGCATGATATGAAAGAAGAATCAGCAGTTATTGTAAAGAAACTTGTGGATCAAACTGAGACCTCATCAGATGGTGGGTTATTAGACATGAGAATATGTGATAAAAGGGCTTCTGTGAAGAAAAAGAAATTAGAGGATAGGCAGGACAGTCAAAATGGTCATGATATTTTTATGAAAGAAGAAAGTAGTGAGAGTAGATATAGGAATGAAAAGAAGTCACGAGTTTCAAAGATTGAAGAAAGCAGCCCCATAGATAAGATGGTGATGGTACATCAAACAGGAAAAGTATGGATGATTCTATTGGTGGCATTGAAGAAGTCAAAAGTATTGGTAGAAACCAACAACCAAGTAAACTCAAGAAGAGTCTTCATCTAAAAAAAAAACTTTGGATGGCCTTGATTCATCGAGAAAAGATTCTAGAACTGGACAAATTTTGATGGCCGCAACTTATAGCTCTTCAACGATTTTTGGTTCTCGTAAAGCCAGAGCAAACTTTGAAGAAGCAAGGGGTTCACCAGTTGAATCCGTTTCTTCATCTCCCATAAAGACCTTATATCCAAAAAAGCTTGCATCGACCATAGGGGATAGTCCACGGAAGGATGATGCTGTAAATAGTAGCATTCCTCTAACTGGCAGTTTTAGAAGACAGCTATATCTAATTCAGTGAATGTTGCTGACTCTATAGAAGCCACTGCAAGGGCATGTGATGTTTCTGTGGAAGGTAATCAGAATGCATTAAGAGGTAGGTTATTTTCCTCTGACTCTGCAAAGGATGATTCTTTGGAGTCAATATTCGGAAGGAATAGAACTAGTGGCTAGAAAAAGAAGTAGGTTAAGCAGAGTAGTTCAGTTGAAAAGGGTTGGGAATAGAGTGTCGTAAATTCCCATAAGAATGCTTTGCTTTGCTTGACCATGGGGACAATGTTGGGAGCAAATGTTACCAAATTCTGCCTCTATAAAATGTAAAGAACATTCGGTGGGTATGGCTCATTTTTACCTACTTATGAACGGTCTCCTCCAAGATTATCATGTTCAAAGACACCGCAGAGAAACTTCACCACACCAAGGTCTACTAACAATTTATCTACGGAGGTACATGGACAATATCCTTACTATGGTTGTCATGCCCCGAGACTAAGACGCAACACGATTGTATTACCTAAAAAAAATCTTAAAGTAGTACGAAGCCTTCTTTTTTAATCATTCTAAAATTCTTCAAGAGAATAATTTATTAAGTAAAATTTATATCTTTAATCCAACTGATGATACATCTTTACGTATCTAAATACAAACCATATAAAATACAAAACTGCCTCTTAAAATCTCATTGGCCAACATATTCTCCGACGATTAAGTAATCTTACCCATTTCATCTTTTAACTTCACACAAGACTAATCAAACTTATCACTTAGTCATATGTAAAGAAAAAGGAAAAAGGGAATGAGCAAATCACAGCTTAGTAAGTATAGGCTCACACACACCTTACCAAATCAAGCATCGTTTTCTTACACATCATATAGATCATTTAAAACATTCATTAAATCATAATATCAAAACATTTCAAGATCATCGTTTTGTCAAATATTTCATAAATTCATAAATCAATGTCAAAATATAACACTTTATAAATCATTGCAAAATATGCTATCATTCAAATATCATAATCAAATCAAATCATGGATCAACCATTAAAAATCATTGTAAATCATCATCATCATAAATCACCATTATCATTGGTTTATCGTTAGCTACAATCACTGCTATAACCCGTGAAATTGGTCATATCGACAATTTCATCATCATGATCATTGCTAACTATTATAATCCGCTAGCGAAGGCCTTATGTAACTACTATTACCCGTTAGCCAGGGTCATATGATCGTGTCTTTGCTAACTACTATTACACATTAGCCAGGATCATAGAACTAATTCTGGTGTCGATGATCCCACTTCCCAAGGATATAAAAACATAGCCATCACAAAATCGTTCTTTAAACATAAATCATTTTCTCATTTCATTCATAAGCATGATCCATCATTTTGTATAGAGAAACAAAAAATAATCATATGTTTGATCCTATTTTCATAAATCGAAAATAATGAAATACAATATTCATTCATTTATAAACATACATATATACATAGATTTGAAAACAAGTAAAGTGTGTGAGATTCTTCTTACCTCCATTTGATTCCATCACTTAGTTTTTTCCCCAAAATAATTAATGGCCTATCCAAGATCATTTCAACATATTAGAATTTAATCAACCCTTTTTGAGACCATTTATACAAAAATCAACTAAGTTACACAAAGGGTTAACTTAACTAATTAATACTGGCAGCCTTACCTCTTTTCATTAAAACAGTCATATCTCAATATATCCAAATCGGAATCATGATCTCTTTAATGCGTTAGAAACTAGACTTGATAAGCTTTTTAACCATATATGGCACACCTCGTAATTCCTTGTAGATTAATTATAACAATTTTTGAAATCCACGTCATATACCGCTGCCAAACAGCATGTATATCTTCTAATAAAAATTATATATTTATTCATAGAAAACTCCAAATTCAATTCCGCTTATTTGATTGGAAAGTAGACTCAATAAGCTTTCTAAACATATATGGCTTAATCTGTAAATCCTTGTATACAAATTAAGAAGAATTTTTAAATTCAACCCTGATACTACTATTTTACAGCCTATATATCCTTAAGTTAAAATTAGACAACTCTTCATAGAAAACTCGGATTTGACTTTCGTTTATTTCATTAGAAACTAGATTCAACATGCTTTCCAATGATATATAATAATCATAGCAATAATCCATCCATTAATACAAAATTTTATTTTAATTTATTATTATAGATCACAACATCTCATCCAAAAATAAAATTTCTTCTTTAATCTTTAAAAACTAAAATCCTTACTTTCAGCCTTCAAATTCCATTCAATAATCATCAATAAATCTTAAGAACATGAAATAAACAAAACCCAGTAATTTACCCAAATAGATCATGAAGATTAATGAAAGATTTCTTGATTTTTCTTGGTTTTGCTCTCAAAACTTCAACTCCAAATAATAGCAATCAACTTGATATTTCTTTTCAAATAAAAAGAGGGCATGTACTCACCTTTAAGGGATTAACTTGATTGTAGCCTCTGATTGTGAATCTTCAACTTGATTTTTCATATTCTCTAACCCTAAGGAAGATGAGGAAAAAGAACTCTATTTTTTTTCTATTTCACGATAGTTAGGTTTTCTTTCATCTAATACTTTAGCCCTTTTTCATTTACTAAATAATGTCTTAATAAACTGATAGGCTTTAGTATTATTTGGGCTGGGGTATTACATTCTTCCCTCCTTATAAGAAGTTTTATCCTCGAAACTTGATTTACATCCACATCTCATTCCTCTAGTTTTGAAATCATATCTCTTACCGTATGATTGTTTCATTAAACTTTGAAAAAAATAATCATCTTGCCTCAAAACTTGTTTTTTCTAATCAACCATTCGAAAAAAAATATATTTCAATATATGAAAACTCATATCATCTTGAATTTCTAAATACTCATATCCAATCACATAGCGTCTACTAAGATATTCTGTTAACATAGATTCATCATATACACTAAACATCATATGTGACAATTTTCTTTATTTTAAACTTTTTTTTTCACTTTTTCAAGAACTTCAAATGTCTTTACAATGCAAACTTAACCTTTCTTACTTTATAATCCTCGTAATGAGTACAAATGATTGACCACTTGAAGCAATAGATCATATCTTCAAATTCTGGTATAATTCTCATGCTTACTTTAAATTATTACTTAATCAACCAAAATTTGTCATCCATTTGTTTCATAAATTTAATAAATAAAAGTTTTTCTTCTTTGTCCTTATGCCAATAAGTCTAAGACTTAGATTTACTTCCATACAAAACCTCAAAATAACGAATCATTGAATGTTTATATTATGACTATCGTTATAAAATATTTCTCTTCAAGTCATGATATAAGCATTTCTTAAAAGAATGTCAATCAACAATAAAGCCTAAAAAATGAACGGAACATAAAATATTCTTGTCCAAAATCCATTAGTCCTTATTTATTAAAGATTCATCACTTTCTCAACTAATAATAGCACAACAATTTAGAACTTAAAATCAAATCAGGCTTCCACTGCGCACTCAGATATTTCTTTCTAATAAAATTCAAATAAATTAACTTTCATAACATTGTTTTGTAACAAGAAAAGCATGTGTCCGCAAAATTCCTTGTAATATGCTTTACACCACGTGTTCATAACCATAACAACCTTGAATAACAATATCAACAAATCATTTTGTCACCAAAAAGATATCACATAGAACTTTAAATTTTTTTTTCTTTTCACCAACAACATAAAATTTTCTATCAATTAACCACTAGAATACATATGACATGAATGCAATAGATCATATCCATAAATTTATACCATATAAATTCAAACATAAATCTTTGGTTACCTAAGTTGTCTCCAATTTTGAATATTGTTCTTTCTAATATACCAATTATCATATAACAATTGATTCTTCATAATCCCCACAAATATCATAATGTCTCAAATTCTCTTTTTACCAAATATATTGCTATCATCTTCACGTCAAAGTTAAAAACTATGCATCATAATCCATAAAAAAAAAATTCTTTTATAAAGTTTGAACCAATAAGAACTCCAAGCACTTGAATTCACACCAAAAGTATAATTATGAACAATAGCCAAATGTATCACATTATTTCAGAAGTTCTATCAAACTTCTTTAAAATTGAATAGATGCTCAGCATCACCAAGTACACACAAAATCATCACTTATAAGATTTCAACCAATCTTTTGCCCTTGTAAAATTCAAACAATCATTTGCACTTGTAAGATTTCAAACAATCATTCTTAACCAAAACATGTATATTTTTTTGTAAATTGATTACTCCTTTAAAATCAACTTCTTTATTAAATCATCTAGATAACCACAATTTTAATTCCTTGCTAAGTACGCAACCCTATACCATAATAAGCCATGTTCTCCATAAATATAAAATTCGAAGGAATCTAATAATATACTTCAATTAAAAACTATAACCACAAATTAATCACTTTAGCCATTAAAAATATCAGTACACCTCAAAAGGAATTTAATGATCAAACTTTAAATTAACTAAATAAACATTCAACTCGCATGATCAAACCTTAAATACTTTCTTAATAAAAATGTAGAACCAAATCAAGTGAACATCCTTCTTTACGTATATAAAGCTATTTACCACAATTATCACATTTTGGACTAAATCCATTAAGATAAATTCTCAAACATTATAACCCATAAATAATTACACAAAGAATCTATTGAATCATTGATACTTCAAAATTCATTGAAACTTTAACTATTCCAAAATTCATCGAATCATTTATTTGTACTCACCACTATAGTATATGGATCAAAGTTATATCCTTAAAAAATTATCACATTATTCAGAAGTCATCATCTAATTCTTAAAAATTTTCACATAATATATAGATTGTAATTATACTCATAAATATCTCTTTCAATCCAAGGATCATAAACTATATTCTTTGAAAATCACCGTTAATCTACTTATCATAAATTAACTTCTTAAAAATCTCCAAAAATTATAATCATAGTTCTTAAAAAATCTTTAAAATCATATTATAAGCGCTTTAACATCTCACATAGTTTAAGGATCATAACCTGAACTCTTAAAAAATCTCCAAGAAACATAACTTAAGCTTTTAAAGAAAATCTTAACACAATCTACAAATCATAATCTACCTCTTAAAATTCTTCAAAAATCGTAACTTAAGCTCTGATACCACTTTTGTCACGCTCCGAGACCAAGACGCAACACGATCGTATTACTTTGAAGAAAACTCCAAAGTAATATGAAACCTTCTTTCTTAATCATTCTAAAATTCTTCAATAAAATAATCTACGAAGTAAAATTCATATCTTTAATCCAACTAATGATACATCTTTATGTATCCAAAAATAAACCATATAAAATACAAAACTGCCTCTTAAAATCTCATTGGCCAACATATTCTTCGATGATTAAGTAATCTTACCCATTTCATCTTTTAACTTCACACAAGACTAATCAAACTTATCATTTTGTCATCTGAAAAGAAAAAGTAAAAAGAGAATGAGTAAACCACAGCTCAGTAAGTATAGTCTCACACACACCTTACCAGATCAAGCATCATTTTTTTACACATCATATAGATCATTTAAAACATTCATCAAATCATAATATCAAAATATTTCAAGATCATCGTTTTGTCAAATATTTCATAAATTCATAAATCAATGTCAAAATATGACACTTCATAAATCATTATAAAATATGCTATCATTCAAATATCATAATCAAACCAAATCATGGATCAACCATTAAAAATCATCGTAAATCATCATCATCATAAATCATCATTATCATTGGTTTATCATTAGCTACGGTCACTGCTATAACCCGTGACATTGATCGTATCGATAATTTCATCATTATGATCATTGCTAACTATTATAACCCTCTAACGAAGGTCTTATGCTAACTACTATTACCCGTTAGCCAAGGTCATATGATCATGTCTTTGCTAACTACTATTACCTGTTAGCTAGGGTCATAGAACTAGTTCTGGTGTCGATGATCCCACTTTTCAAGGATGTAAAAACGTAGTCATCACAAAATCATTCTTTAAACATAAATTATTTTTTCATTTCATTCATAAGCATGATCCATCATTTATATAGAGAAACAAAAAATAATTATATTTTTGATCCTATTTTCATACATAAAAAATAATGAAATACAATATTCATTCATTTATAAACATACATATATACATAGATTTAAAAATAAGCAAAGTGTGTGAGATTCTTCTTACCTCAATTCGATTCCACAACTTAGTTTTTTCTCCAAAATAATTAATGACCTATCCAAGATCATTTCAACATATCAAAATTTAATCAACCCTTTTTGAGACCATTTATACAAAAATCAACTAAGTTACACCAAGGGTTAATTTAACTAATTAATACTGGTAGCTAACTTCTTTTCATTAAAATAGTCATAACTCAATGTATCCAAATCGTAATTATGATCTCTTTAATGCGTTAGAAACTAGACTTGATAAGCTTTCTAATCAATCATGGCACACATCATAATTCCTTGTAGACTAATTATAACAATTTTTGAAATTTACTCATATACTGCTGCCAAACAGTTTGTATATCTTCTAATAAAAATTATATATTTATTCACAGGAAACTCCAAATTCAATTCTGCTTATTTCATTGAAAAGTAAACTCAATAAGCTTTCCAAACATATATGGCTTAATCTGTAAATCCTTGGATACAAATTAAGAAGAATTTTGTAATTTAACCCTGATGCTGTTGTTTTACAGCCTGTATATCCTTAAGTTAAAATTAGACAACTCTTCATAAAAAACTCGAATTTGACTTTCGTTTATTTCATTACAAACTAGATTCAACATGATTTCCAATGATATATAATAATCATAGCAATAATCTATCCATTAATACAAAATTCTATTTTAATTCATTATTACATATTACAACATCTCATCCAAAAATAGAATTTCTCCTTCAATCTTTAAAAACTAAAATCCTTACTTTTAGCCTTCAAATTCCATTCAATAATCATCAATAAATCTTAAAAACATGAAATAAAAAAAGCCCAGTAATGTACCCAAATAGATCATGAAGATTAATGAAAGATTTCATGATTTTTCTTGGTTTTGTTCTCAAAACTTCAACTCCAAATAATAGCAATCAACTTGATATTTCTTTTCAAATAAAAAGAGGGCATGTACTCACTTTTAAGGGATTAACTTGATTGTAGCCTCTGATTGTGAATCTTCAGCTTGATTTTTTATATTCTCTAACCCTAAGAAAGATGAAGAAGAAGAACTCTATTTTCTTTCTATTTCACGATAGTTAGGTTTTTTTTCATCTAATACTTCAGTCCTTTTTTATTTACTAAATAATGTCTTAATAAACTGATGGGCTTTAGTATTAACCTAGCCCAATTGTTATTTGGGCTAGGGTATTATAATAGTTCTTTTGGAAAAAGATGTCTATAGCTATTGCATAGACAGGTTATGAAATTCTAGTTTACTTGAGTGCTGTGGATTGTGTTACCATGCATGGTGCATCTCTAAATTTGAAAGCTCCTCCAAATGCACCCCTAACTGAAAGACCTGAAAACTCTTTCTGCCCAAGCCGTAATATAATAAAATTTTTAAAGTATATTTACTTTGGAAGCCATAAGTGATTCAAAGATCTTGTGAATTTGAAAGCTTTTATAATAGCAAAAAGAATGCTATTTGATCTATTTTGGTGATTAAAATGGTTTTGTTCATGGTAATAAAAAATTATTAATAGTATCCATAATGAAATAAATTTATATAAATATTTATAAATTGACATAAAAGTCTTAAAAGAAGGCTATGGGAGCATTATTATATTTGAAATCTGTTTATTGATGTAAACTCTTATATTTAGTTAAAATATAAAAGTTTTAGAATTTTTATTAAAATATTAAGATATCAGCTAGTTATCTTTCACTAAACGTGAATTTGAAGGGCTCCTACTTAAAAAAAATCACTAAATAGTGAAAAGATAAATTAAATGGTAATTTGATTAAGTATGTATGATATCTTGATAATTGAATGAGATATTCTTTAATAAAAGAATGCATACTTGCATATAATGGGGGTGATAAAAATTAAAAGAAACAAAAATTATCACCATAGTGTTGTAAGATTTTAATATAATTTTATGAGCAAATTATACAAGCTAATAAGTTTAAACACTTATTAAAGTCATAAAAAAGGTCTTTAAAAATCTTAAAAGGACTAAAATTGTTTCGTTTATTCATTGAGTTAATCTAATTGTATTAGAAGTATAATTATATTAAAAATGTATAAAAGTATGAAAATAAAATGGTTGGAATTAATAAATATAAAGATGTAGCCACAACCAAAACTAACTATTTCTTAAAATGATAAGAATGAGACAACAGTGACTAGAGCATATAAATGATATACAAAATGAAAAGTTTAGATATATTAGCCTGAAGTGATCATATTAGAGATTTAATCTTAAGTGGGAGAATTTTCAAAAAACAAAATTGAATTCCAAAATATTTGGTTAATAGTACTACAAGTAGAATGGATTTAAACCCTTACTATTAGAAACCAATAATGAGAATCCAACTTTGAATTAGTAACTTCTAATTACAAAGTTTACTAGGTAAAAATAAATTATTGTTATGTGTCTTTTAAACACTAGTAAAATCTATTCAAATTTTAAAAATTAGTGTGATCTATTGTGTGGAGATGATGAGTTTTTATACTCTTAATGGAGTTTTAAATATCTAAAGCAATGGAGACATAATAAAAACTCTACTTATATAAACATAAAAGTGGTGCCACTTCAATAAGAAGAATTGAGGTCTCTCTTATAAATATTTTATGAATAGGATAAGCACATGACATAATAATGCTAAAAACGGTTATAAATTTTTGATAGAAGAATAAATAAGTATTATATGTGTTTTATTTTCAATTCTAACACTAGGAGTTAAGGTTTAATCTACTGATACCATCAACTTCGTTAAAATTCTAAGATATATCCACTAATTGAAGGTTTAAATTAAGAGATACTTTCTTATATTCATAATATTTATTTGTGTGAAAAGTAAAAATTAAGCACCAACATTCTAAACTAGTGAGAGATTGTTAGTAATTTAGAATGTAATGCATCTCACATTAGATAGAAAGATTTAATTATTTATAAATAAAATTAATTTTTGTATTAATTTTATTCATATTTCAAATAATTATATTTGAATAGAAAAATTATCATATGACAAATAGTCATAACTATTTGAATGTAAATAAATTATTATTCATAAAAATTATAATTATACAAAATGTCATAATCATTTGAATAAAAATTTATGTTTGTTTATTCATTATTAATAAATCTTTTAATATAATCATTTTTATTATTTTTTATTGCAAAATTTAAGATTTTATTATATTTCGAAAGCATAATTATCTTTAATAAAATATTTTTTATGCCTCAAAATCAAAAATTTTTTTTATTATTCCTCTCTTTTTATTTATTTTTTCTAATAATATGTGTTATTAAACTCCGCAATACTCCCTCCACCGTTCGGACACGACAGACACAAATTAACGACATTCTAACCTACAACACTCCAGTATTTCTAGTAGAAAAGTGCAGGCATACCATCTAGCCTGGGGCTTCTTATTTAGGCCTCGTCCTCAAACCGTGTGCCTTCCTCATCTTCAAGTCCACGGATAACGTTAATCCGTTTCCTGGCCGAAGATTAAGAACGAAAAATTTATGTATTTTTGTCGCCCTCCTTAAGAAGTGAAATCCTCGACTGCTGGGCCTAATAAATTTCCTCTCATTCTACTACTTCATTAAGTTTTTCTTGTAGGGCCCATGCTTCCATGATCGTGTCTGCATCTTGATTTTTGCACTTAATATTTTCGTAGATTCTTGATAAAGCCTTTACTGTACGGTGCAACACCCTGTTCGAGGACCTATGCCTCATCTCAAGTCGTTTCCTGATGCTTTCCAGTTTCTCGCTAAGACTACCATCCCTACACTTCTCCATGCATTCTTGAATATATACAACTACAGTCTTTATCTCTTGCTCAAGAAGCTTCAAAATGGAAGCGTATCTTCGCAGTGTCCATAAGTATTGGATTATAATGCGAGACTGAACTCACCATATTCATCACTGTATACTCAAGAAATAAACTTGACCACTGCATAGCCCTCAAGACTCAATCAAGCCGTTCTCATATCATTGACTCTGCATCCATTCCAAGTTCCCAAATATACAACACCCCCTCAAAATCGAGATCTTTAAGTCCTGTTTCAATCAGAGTTTTACTGAATGCATCCATTAAGCTTTCAGCCCTCATGCATCCCCCTACCCTCTCTGCATCCCAAAGAATTTCATTAAAATCACCAAGACATAACCACTGTAAAAAAGACTCACTAGCTAGTTGTTTCACTAACTGCCATGTTCGGTGTCTCATATGGGTTTTGGTTCTCCATAAAAACCTGTGATCCTCCATTTTTTATTCTCCCTATAAGTGAATTCCATATCGATATGATTCTTCGAAAAGCTATGCAACTTAAGATCATATCCCTCCCTTCACATCACTCCTAAACGCCACTTATCCCCTCAGGTTCTACTCCAAAAAGAGAACCCATTCTACATTTTCTTTGTATTATATCCAATTCTGTAATACGCAACAGTGTTTCACTAAGGAACACTGCGTTGGGATCTTTCTTCTTCACTGACCTGTGAAATTCTCGAACTGCCCGTGGGTTTCTAAGCCTACGGCAGTTCCAAGCAGGTGTTTTCATTATTTCCGGCGGGGCTAGTAACCAGCCTTCGTCAATATAAGATCAATCCTGTCATGGTCTGGTCTTGAATTCTTACTTTTTTTCTGTGGTCCTTCATCAATCCTAGGCGTAATGCCAGCTCTTTCAGGTAGACTCATTTTCTCTCCTGTGATAGTTGGATATATTTGTTGACCGTGGCAGGGTGCTCTTGCTAACTTCTTCCACTTCGTCTTTGGCAGGGTGTTTACATGCATGTTAAAACAGCACGACTCTTTACCCTTAGATCAAAGTTGTAATTTTTTTCTTTCAATAATGGCTCAAAATTAAAAGATACATTAACATTGCCCCTGGCCGCTCTTGAAAAGGTTAAAGGCTTAACCCAAAAAAGGTTTAACCCAACAACATTTCCATAGCCCTCTAATTTGGCTTCAACTGGAGAGAAAAATACACCTACGTTGTCCAAGGAAAAAGCTCTGCAGAGCGAATCCATCACGCAAGTTATAATTTGTAATTTGTAAAATGCTTTAATTATAATCTGTAGCCTTTTCCATATCACTTCAGATAATTGTCTTCATCAAAAGAAATTTTTCGTCTGCGGCTTAATTAGCTTCTTCCCAACGTACTAAGGGCTATTGGACATCACAAGATAGAACCTTCGATGCTTGCATAGGCTTTTGAAAACCATTTCAAAATGTTGGCCTTGAATCTAGGAACCGTCGTAACAATAATTATCGTCTACAGGAATTTGCTACATTGACCTAAACTACAAAAAAAGAAAATCACTTAAACTCCAAAAATAATTCTAAAAAGAGTTGTAACTAATCAATTTTTTTTAATTACGAATCAAATTTCAATATCATTGAAGTAACTGGTTTTTAATATATTTTACGTTACCAATTGCTTAGGAGGTAGAAAGTGGACCAATGGGGTGCTCTTAGCCCAAAGCTTCGTTAAAATGCATTGAACAAACAAAATTAGGCTGAACCGAAGATGGCTTTTGCTTTCCTTTCCTAGTTTCCCTCCTCAATTTAGACCCAATTGGATATAGAGAGTATAAAACATGTCAAGTAGGGGTGTGCATAATTAAGTTGAAATGGAATTGTTTTTGTAATTCTCTTGCTGACCAAAAATATTTTAGTTGGTTATCCAAAGAGTTGTTTCTACAAATATTTGGTAATTCGGCTCGGTATAATGAAATTTAATCGAATTGAATGGAGACAAAGACTTCGCATGCGGATTTTTTTTTCTCGTGTCCTTTTAAAAAAATAGACTTTTTTATTTTCCGTTGAAGTCAACTTTCGTCTCACCAAATCTTGTTTAACTCTAAAATTTTTATTGCCTTTCTCCCTCTCTGTTACTTCTCTCTCATTCTCACGTCCCCAAGGAAGCTACAGTCTGAACTAGTCCCTCTTTCCTTGTGCTCTTTTATTTAGCGTGTTACTTTTCAACTCAAAACCTTTCCTTCATGCACGTTAATTTGTGATAGTTAAAATGTGATACATTTGGATAAAAAATTTAATTATTGATAAATAAAATTAATTTTTGAATTAATTTTATTTATATTTTAAATAATTATTTTTGAATAAAAATAATTATTATATTACAAATTATCATAACTATTTAAATATATATAGATTATTATTTATGAAGATTATAATTATACAAAAAGTCATAATCATTTGAATAAAAGTTTATTTTTGTTCATTTATTATAAATAGATCTTTCAATATAATTATTTTTATTATTTTTAATTGAAGAGTTTGAGATTTTATTGTATTTTAGAGGTATAATTACTTTTAAGAAAGTATTTTTCACACTTTAAAGCTAAAATTTATTTATTTATTTATTTATTTTTCTAATAATTTAAAGATAATTATGCAAAAATTTTTATATTTCATATTTATGGAGATGCAAGAGAAAGAAATTTAGAAATGCATAAGTGAAATCCAAATTCTTGAAATAATTATGGACAAAGAGAAATAATTCTATATTGTGATATTAGATAAGTTTTTATTTAATTGTTATTCAAAGTCAATATGTCATTAATTCATTGTTTGATTTTGTAGCATGAATCCAATTTCATGATTTTTTTTCATGTTACTTGGGCTTTTGAAATTTATTAATTGCGCATTCCAAAAGTTTCATTGGAATGGATTTTTTAAAATTGTAGCTAGTAGTAGTATGAAATTAATAGGGTGAATTTATTGGCGTGATTTATTCGTGAAGTTTTATGTTATTATTTCAAACCGAAAGTTTAGCCAACAAATTGGGTAAAATGTGATATTCAAGTTTAAATGGAAAAGGCATATCATTAATAAAATTAAAGGTTATTGCTAATTATTGATAATTTGAAGGAAATCTACAAATGTCTTATTAGCCATGTTTATGGATTTGAAAAGTTTTATTTTGGAATGCCAAGAAGAAGATAACATGATTTGCAATTAAAACAATTTAAATAAAGTTTGTTTTAATGCAAATAGAGATTATAAATAATTGTAAGGATATATGGCATACTAGTCATGGACCCTTAATGCGTGGATTTGAGAATGATGTTCGCTTATAATAGTTTTAATCCTTGAAATTGATCACTAAATGAATTATCTATAAAGAATGTGGTATGACTCTTAAATGAATACTAATTTTGATAAGTTTGAAAATTATTTATTTATAAATAATACACAAATAGTTATTCTTTGTGGTCTTTGCATAAAAGTGATATTTGTTTAATTTTATTTGATAACAATTATGGCTTGTATAAATGATCTACATCTCATGATTTTAGTTTTGATATAGTAAAAGTATTAAATTATATCTACTTTGAAAGCCATGAGTAATTAAAAGTTTTTGTGGATATAAAAAAAAAATTAAATAGCAAAATGAATACTATTTTACCCATTTGGGTGATGGGCATGGTTTTTCTCATGGTGATAAATTGGTGAATGATGTCCATGATGAAATAGATTCATAAGTTTCCATGAGTTGATATGAAAGTTTCAAAAAGAGACTATAGAAAAAATGAGTATACTAAAAAAAATTGAGAGTGATTATATTTCACATTATTTTTATTAATGTATACTCTAATATTGAGTTTTAAAAAAAGTTTTAGAACTTTGATAAGAAGAAAATATTAAGATATACAATGTTTGCTAATTATCTTTCATTAAGAGTGAGTTTGGAGGCATCTTATTTTTAAAAAAAATCACTAAATAGTGAAAAGATAAATAAAATGGCAACTTAATTAAGCATAAATGATATCTTGATAATTTAATGAGACATTCCTTAATAAAAAAATGTATATTTTCACATGAAAAAGGTGATAAAAGTCAAAAGAAATAAAATTGCTACTATAGTGTTGTAAGATTTTAGTATAATTTTATAAGCAAATTATACAAGTTGATAAGTTTAGTACACTTACTAAAGTAAAATCATAAAAAAAAAAAAAACTTTATATATCTTAAAGAGATTAAAATGGTTTGGCTTATCCATTCAATTTATCTAATCTTACTAGAAGAATAATTGTCATAAAATAGATAAAAGTATAAAAATAAATTGGTTGAAATTTTATATTAATGAGTATAGAGTCGTGGCCATAGTGAATATCATCTATTTTAAAAAAGAACAAGAATGAGACAGTAATGTCTAGAGTATATAAATAATATGCAAAATGAAAAGTTGGAACATATTAGCCTAAAATGATTATATTAGATATTCAATCTTAAATGGGGTAATTACAATTAAAAAAAATTGAATTATAAGATATTTAGTTAGTAGTACTACAAGTAGAATGGACTTAAACCTTTACTATTAGACACCAATAATACGAACCCAACTTTGAATTAGTAATCTCTGATTACAAAGTTTAATGGGTAAAAATAAATTATTATCATATGTCTCTTAAGTACAAGTAAAATCCATTCAAAATTTAAAAACTAGTGTGATCTAGTATGCAGAGAGGATGAGTTTTTATACTCTTAAGGAAATTTATTATTTAAATGTCTAAGAACTAAAAATATAATGAAAACTTTACCTATATAAACATAAAAGTGGTGTTGTTTTAATAAGAAGAATTTGAGTCTCTCTTATAAATGTTTATAAATAAAATAAGTACATGGCTATAATAGTGCTAAAGAGGTTATAAATCTCTGACAAAAGAATAAATAAGTATTATATGTGTTATATCTTCAATTCTAACACTAGCAGTGAATGTTTAATCTGTAGACACCAACTTCATTAAAATTTTAATATATATATATATATGTTAATTGAAGGTTTAAATTGAGAGATACTTTCTTGTATTTATAATATTTATTTGTATTAAAAGTTAAAGATTAAGCACCAACATTCCAAACTAGTTAAGGATTATTGATAGTTTAAAATGTAATGTACCCAATATTGGATAAAACGAGTTAATTTTTAATAAATAAAATTAATTTTTTTATTAATTTTATACATATTTTAAATCATTATGTTTGAACAAAAATAATTATTATATAACAAATGATTATTACTATTTGAATATAAATATATTATTATTTATGAATGTCATAATTATACAAAAGATCATAACCATTTAAATAAAAATTTATATCTTTTTATTTATTATAAATAAATCTTTTAATATATCAATTTTCACGATTTTTACTTAGAGAGTTTGTAGTTTTGTTATATTATAAAAGCATAATTACCTTTAAAAAAAATATTTTTCACACTTTAGAATCAAATTTTTTTTTTATTATTTCTATTCTCTTATTTATTTTTTCTAACACTAACACTAAACACAAAAACAAGAGTAAAGGAAAAGAGATGAAAAATATTGCTTCTAATTGATTATCCTATAGCAAAAATGGAGAACGTGTACAGTTGCCTGGAAATTACTTAAAGCAGGTGATTTTCGATTTTCCTTGTATCGAAAGCGCAAAATCCAGAAACGATTGGTACTATGAAAATTGATCACATTTGATACAACAAAAGAATAATACAAAAATTTCCCATGTTTTACTCTACAGCTTCGAACTTTTTCCATTACCATAACGCTAGGAGATTCATCAGGTTAAAAAACAATGAAAGTATAGGTTTAACCATATTCACAGGATAACCCGTTTGTGAGGAACACCTATTCTCTTTTTTTGATAAATTCTCTTAAGATAAAAATGCTGAAAATTTTCTGTGACCTTCTCCTATTTAAATTGAATGAAAATGAACACCTCAAATGGGATGTTTAACATAAATATCACGAGCCCAAGTTTCTTGAAGTGAGGTTGTCACCCTGGAATGTAATTTTCCAGCAATCAACTTGGAAAATGAAGACAGATAACTTTCTTGTCACAACTGCAAGGCATAAAACTGAATGGTTAAATCATCATTATTTTCATTGTAAACTATATAAACACTAGACTGACCCATTTTTATTTGCTATATTGCTCGGATCTTTTCTTAATTGGACTTAAAACCAGCTCATCCTCAACGGCAAAGTGCTCAAAAACATCCCCGGACCAGAACGTCTGTTCTTTCTTTTCTTAGACTTCAAGTAGAAAATTTTAATAAGCTGAATCTTTGGAACCTTTATGAATACAATTGTCTGCTTTACACGGACAGTATCAATAATATCTTTTGTTTCGCTTATTGTCCGAACCTAGGAAACAACAAAAATTCCCAACAGTGAAGAGCATTTGCTGGATAGTTTGGCGTAAAGTATTTCTCGTGCTTATATTTCGCCATATTTCAGTGTCTTATTCCAGAGAATTTAGCAATAAATCAATTCCATTTTGGACTTTGGCCTTCAAAAAGGTTACGGTCAATAAGCAATTTACCAGATTCCAATAAAAATAATGCTTTAATAACATAGGTACATTTTCTGTCAAACATCAGCAACCTACCATTTAAAAATGAGAAGTTCCTTGTTTGATTCACTGAAGGTTATATAACCAAAAATTGAACAATTTTAAAAGGCATGGTGTGGGTACTGCTAGTTGGTATACGGACTTGATGAAACTCTAGTGAACATTAAAGAATCCATGTCCGGCTATAGGTTTGAGCCATCCGTTTCTTACAAGTCTGAAGAGCACATCTCTAGCGAAAAGAAACTCAGGCTTAGCGTTCAATCGAGACAAATTTCGTTTTAAGTCCTATGATCTTAAAGGGCCTAGGATTCTTGAACTAGGGAATTAATGACCACTGAGTTGTCGAAGCTGATCCTCAGCCAATTCTGATAAGAAAACGTCATTCATGTCTGCCAAAGTCGTGGCAATTACAGGGACTTGACTTGTGCAAAGCTAAGTCAATTGCTGAAGGCTGACGACTTGTACGTACTAGCCAGAGCGAACAGGCAGAAATTTCCTCGCCACAAATTGCACTTCCACGCGTAAGTTTGTGGAGGGGCTGGAAGCACTGAACTGTTTCAAAAGTAGGTCAGTGATAGACCCAAATTTTAAGGCTTCTGAATGTAAAACAATGGTTGTGGGGAATCATGAATTCATCAATGAAATGAACAAGCTAGTTGACTTCAAAACTATTGCCCCATTTCATCTTACAATTTCAGGTCAATATAATTAAACGCGGATGAGGATACGAAGTTTCCATGCCCGAAATTTGAAATAGCCAATAGGAACAGGTTTTAAAACCAGAGATGTTTTCGGTTAAGATGCGACTGGTGCTACTCCTTCCAATGGTTAAGGCTCATGTAGAAATTAGGATAAAATCCCGTCATAAATGTACCAATAATATTATCCTTGGTGCTCTAAGCCTGTAATCTCGCTCTTCACAGCACTATTAAGACAGTTTTTTTTATGAACAGGCCGTAATCCAATACGTCGTACGGTATAGGTGTGTTAAGTCTCACATCAAGTCTATCATATAATAAGAAGTAATTTTGAGGAATAGTACGTAAAATCTTAAATGTTGAAAAAAAAATAATTTTTAAAAAAATATGAATTTTTAAGAAAAGATAAATTTTTATAATATGAAATGTTAGATTTCTGTTTTTATTGAAAAAAACTCAGGTTATTTAATAAAATATTTTTATTGTAATATCTTTCACTTTATAATAAATACAATGTTTTTATTAAATATAAACAGTATTTACGATATTTGATTAAAATAATATGAAGTCAAATATTAACAAAAAATATATTTTTTAATCAAATACTATGTTTATAAATATAAAAATATGATTGTTGATATAAAGACAATAAAAAATTCATGAAAATTATAGTCATTGTATTTAAAAAATACTACAAAAAAATTCATAAATATTGAATTTTAAATCCTAAAAACAATGATGTTTATTAATGAAAAATGTCGTTGTTGTATTAAAAAAATCATAAAAAGATAATCCACAAATATTACATTTTAAATGCTAGAAACTTCAACATTTTATTTATAAAAAACCTCATTGTTGTATAAAAAATTTTCACAAAACAATAATCCATAAATATTAAGTTTCAAATCCTTGGAATGACGACATTTTGGATCATGAAAAATGTTGTCATTCATATTAAAAAAACAAAAAAAAACCCACAAATATTGCATTTCAAATCCTAAAAACTATAACGGTTTTATCCATGAAAACATCGTTGTTGTATTAAAAATATTTCACAAAAAAATCCGTAATTACTATGTTTCAAATCTAGAAATGCAATCTTCGAGAAGGAAATTATAAAAAAGTCATATTTGACATTAAACAAAAATAGTACTTAAATACTACATTTAGCTTTCAAGAAATGCAATATTTGTGTTTTATGTATAAAATCCAATAGAACCATTAAAACAACCTAACTTTGATTTTTGGTACCACACATGATAAACCCCAAACCCCAAAACCCTTGGCTTCTAATCCTTGCCATTTTGTAGCCATTGTTGTTGTTGTCACCACTGTTGTTCTGTTATTGTCGATTGAGGTAAAAATGTCATTTTTTTTTTTTGCTTTCATTATTGGTGTCTTGTGTTGTTATGTTTTTTGCGTTTATGCTTTTGTGAACAATGTTGTGTATTTTTTTATGCTAATGTGATTTTTTTACCTTATGAATTTTTATTCTCTTGTGATTTTTATGCCTTGTGAATTTTTATGCTTTTGTGAACAATGCTGACAATGCCTTGTGATTTTTTTTGCTAATGTGATTTTTTTTTTGCCTTGTGAATTTTATTCTCTATTTTTATACCTTGTAAATTTTTATGCCCTTGTGAACAATGTCGAGCAATGTCTTGTGATTTTTTATACTAACATGATTTTATTTGCCTAGTGAATTTTTGATCTCTTGTGATTTTTCATGCCTTTTGAATTCATATTACTTTAGTGAACAATGTCGAACAATGCCTTGTGATTTTTTATGCTAATGTAAAAGTTTGATCATATATTGAACATTGCCGAATCTTGGGAGTTCAATAAATAAAAAATATTGAAGAAATAACGTACAATATAAAAAATTTAATAATAATTGGTTAATTACATTAGGAAAAATGGTTTAGAAATTAGAAATTCAAGATAGGCTTTTTCTTTTGTACACTTATGTTATGCTCCTTTTTGGTGTGTATAGTCTTAATTTCTTTAACTAAATAATAAAAAAAAATTGTTTGACAAGATTATTTCATTCCATATATATTTGTATAGATTAGTTGATATTATAAGCATTTTGAAAAATAATTTGTCTATCTCTACCGAACATGAAGAAGACATTTAGTTGATACATCATTTTCAAAAAAAAAAAAATTAGGGGATGCTCTAATTTACTTGAAGCAACCGAAAAAAAAATATGTTGAGTTCAATGTGGATAGGCAACCTGTGTTAAGTGGTGCATCGAAAATGGCTAGTCATATTAGATGTCTCATCCAACAAACAATATCCATTAACTACAACAGTTGGAGAAACGTTCTAATAGATTCAAAAGACTGTATATGAGATTCAATTGTGATAAGTTATAATAATCAAATTGAAACTTATTGATCATTTATGTCTATTGTTTATGGAATCCAATTACGCTCCATTGTTCACATGTTTTAATTTATTCTTTATAAGAATGCTTTGATGTCACAATTGAATATAAAAAGGTTGTTTTGCAATCTACTGGGCTAAAATTTAAAGACTTTAAAAATAAATTAACAACAAATATATTTTACCTTATGTTGACAATGTTAAACTGTTGGTTTATACCTTAGCCACATATTAAGATATTATCAGTGATGCAAAGTGGACAAAGTTTGTTTCAGCTTATCTATCAAATGAATGCAGCGTATGCATAGCAATTTTTTTTTTGTTTTTATAATACATTATTAAAGTTGAGATGTTTATTCATTTGTCATTAATTTTGTTTTTTGCAAAAAATAAAAGCAGCCCAACAAAAAATACAGTGCCTAAAAATAGTATAACCATCAAGCATCACATAAAGGGTATACAAATGTTAAGTATGAACTTGTAAGTATTTTTTACCAATTATTATACACATGGTTTTAGGATTTTGAAATTTATTTTATTTTGAAGTTTTCAACTTATATATCTATAGGATTTTAGGAAACATCCAGGTCATGCAACAAAATACCAAGACGGGATGTTAGGAAAAAAACACGTTTGTCAAATTTTGAAACGTATGAGGATGAAACAATTGAACAAATAATTAAGAAGATTGTAAGTTCATATCATATTTATATTTCATTTGCTACTTTACCATTTATGCATGTTAATATGTTGTATTTATTTATGTTTGC